>JABXWE010059611.1:0-10211 GCA_014611495.1 Limonius californicus
AGGAATAGAAACATTATTTTCATTTAAAAGTTGTATAATATGTGCTATTTTGTGGTTTGGTTGGGTATCTTTTTAATTTGCCTGGAATGGTAAGACGCTTTTTTCCCTCATAATTACGCTGTTTGCCGGAATGTTGGGAAGTAAAAATGTGCAAAACCAATCTTCAAACATTTCGGCGTTCATATCTTAGCGGTAATCTGCGTTGGAACTGCTAATGTTTTTGCTGATAATTTCAAATAGTTGTTAACGAAACCATTTTCACTACCATCATGGACAATTATTGTTATTCATGGACGTGAGTTCTGTATACATTGATGGTGGGCAAGTTTCGCCTCACGAGGTTGAATTGCAGTATATATGTATATTAGTGTTAACAAATAAACGTATTGAAATAAACTGCGTGTATTTCAGTCCAACCTTTCCTGATGACCTTATGAGTAGCACGCCATGTTTTACATAACCAAATTATTGATCGATTTTGCCTACAGTATAAATTAATCATCAAGATATTCGCCCCGCAATCCTACAATGCATTAGCTTTCGATTATGTATTGCCTTTTATTTATAACTTTATATTTAAATCCCATATCTGGTATCAAACACCGTAATGTTTCTAAACTTTTGTAAGGAAAGTATATTTGATCCGATATAATTTCTTGAAATATATTATTTACTGTGGGAAGTAATTTCTTTTTATAAAAATTATAAATAGTATCTCTTACGGTTTCTCTGATTCCTACATCAATCCTAGAAAATTTCCGAGTAGTTCTTTTCTTGCGGTGTGTAACACGCCCTGTGTTTAGAATTTTTCTCACTGTACTGTGGGGGACTTCAATTCTGCAACAGGTTTCATAATGCCATACTGGCTGCTCGAGTTCAGATTTAAGTGTTTATAAATGTTTAAATTTATTTACTGTGTTTCAACGGGAAGATGCTGGCGTGTTGCACTTAAATTTATCTCCTCACTTTCGCTACTACTTTCAAAAAGTAATTACATATCGGATGGCTATGCAATAATAAAATAATGTCCAATGCAATCTTTATATACCAATTGACGTTTAGGCACAGCCTTTCTAGCGCCATCTAGCGCAAGCGCCAGTACCTAACGGGCAGTGTTATGTTAGGTTAAGTTGCATGATAAATGTAAATAAATTAATTTTTGAAGAAATTAGTTCTATTATTTCCAGTTAGACGATAACAGTAACAACTACATTACTACACTATTAAACAAATCATAACAAATAGGCAATCATTAAAATTGGAAATTATAATTTTTTTTTCACAGGTACAGAAATATAAACATAAAAAACTAAAGAAGCTGTTCAAAATGACCACCATTTTCCTGCAGACACAAATTTATTCGTCTTTTCATACTATTAAAAGCATTTATAAAAATTTGAGGAGTTATATTGGCACACTGTTCCGTAATTCTGTTTTGCTGTTCCTCGGTATTGTTAATAGGGGTCTTGTATACGTTATTTTTCAGATAAGGGAATATAAAGTAATCTAAAATAGTCAAGCCTGGTGATCTAGGTGGAAATTCTGGATTTGAACGTAAACTAATTATTCAATCGTCAAAAAATTCACGAAGGTAATTGAAGGTCTCTTGAGCGGTGTGGGCTGTCGCGCCATCCTGTTGGAAGTAGCCTTGCTGGAGCTCATCCTCATGAAGCTGATTAATAAATTCACGTACAATATTCCGGTATCTCTGAGCAGTAACAGTTTCAAAGAAGAATATGGGTCCGATAATACGTCTTCGAGGCACAGCAATCGAAACACCGGAGACACCGGAGCCGATTCGTTCTCAAAGACTCAAACTACCAACTGTTGCTTTATTTCGGGATCATAGTAGTATACCCACGACCTGTAATGGGGTGTACACCAAATGAGACGATCCAGTTTAGATCTGCACCATGCCACATGGTTTTCTTTTTGAACTGTAGTCAAATTGTGAGGAAACCAATGGGCACAAAATTTATGTACCATCAAATATTTGTGTAAAATGGTGTCATTTGCTTTCAGACCAATCTTTAAAGTTGCTTGAATATTCCTGGCAGTAACATGCCGGTTCTCTTTAGTCATGTTTCGTACAATACCAAGATTCTTTTCGGTAACTGCCGTTTTGGCCTAGGAGCTCGAAAGTTGTCATTTAAGAAAAGTCGACCACGTTGAAATTCATTGTACCACCGCTTTATGGTAGCTAAGGAACACGACTTGTCACTAAACACTCGATTGATTTCCTCAAAACATTATTTACGGCTTAAGTAACGTGTGAAATTGTAAAAACTCACAGCTCGATAATGCTCTTTATTCAATTCCATGATTTCTTGGAGAAAGGATTACTTTAAAATTATGTATTGTACAGACCTTCAAGTATATTTGACAACTTGCACTATAATTAAACTTGTAAACAACTGCGTCAAAATGTCACGCAAAAGTTGTTTCAGAATAGCACAGCCTGCTAAATAGGCTTAGCGGACAGAGAACAGCCCTCGTCTAAACAAACCGCAGTTAAATAACCAATACCCAATGTAAAACAATTGTGAGAATTTTTGTTATCAATATCATATAGCCTTTGTTTTTAAATCTGTGTTGCGATGAAACAACTCTTGTAAGTGATTATGGCAAGGGGCAGTAGCCCTCCGCAAATAAATTTTTTAGAGAGATAAAGCAGACAATCTATTTCTTCGTACTTGTTGCCAATTTACGTTTTCTTTCTGTCCCATCGTATTTCTTTCGATTTCTTCAAGATGTATCAGCCAATGTATTTGTTTTTGCGCTCTTCATCTCCAAAGGACTAATATTGGGCTGTGCAGGATTTGTGCCATAATCCTTGTCATCTTGCTATACTTTTTATTCTACACCCTAACTATGTATTTTGCCTAACGGGGGTAGTTCCAACTCCAGTAGTGATTTTTAACGTGTCACACATCGTAGTGGCACGAGACCTAACGCTTTACTTCTTATCCAGCAGAACGCCCACTTTCAGAATTCTTCCCGCGGAAGTCTCACCGACCGCGTAGTTTATGATGTATACCGTACCCTTACTACTTTTGTGCCTACTTTATCTATCTCAGTACCGAAGGTTTTCGCATTCACATTACCAAGACACAGGGAGTATGCGAAAGTAAAAATAATACGTACATACACTGCCGCCTAAAAGTTTAAGACCACTGAAGGATCTACAATAATAATTTGAAAATGAACAAAGATCTAGTAGCCGATTTATTCATATGTTTAGTTTGAGAGTACTACTTGCAATTTATTGAAAAATGTTTGAGAATTTGTAAGGTACTGTTTTTATATCAAATAGCATATTTTTAAATTGGTCCGAAGCTGTTTTGCAATTAAGAAGTTGCTACAGGTGCGTTTTAAATTTTGTAATTGTGTAATGATTCAATGTCCTTTCTTTTAATCAAATTACAATCCAAACTGCTAGTTGTAATTTCTATGCATCCCATAAAAATAGTTAAATATATTGTTCCAGTTGACATTTCTGTTAATAATAAGCAGCAAAAAGGCAATTTTGCTATTATATTGAAAAATGGGAAAAGCGAATGGTTTGGGTGTACGAAAACGAAGCCAAATAGGTCTTCTGCATAGACAGGGAAAATCCCAACGTGTGATTGCCAGGGAACTAGGAGTATCTAAGATTGCTGTTCATGGTGCTATTCATCGATATGCCAACAATGGTAGTAATTTGTATAGAAAGCGAAGTGGAAACCCAAAGTAATCACTATAAGTGCCGGTATGAGAATTAAATTAACATCTAAAAGGAATAGACGTTTAAGAGCCCCAGAAATTTTTGTCCAATTTAATTTTGGGAAAAATCAAAGTCTATGTCTACAGTTAAGCAGAGACTTAAAGCTGCAAATTTGAGAGGCTGTGTAGCTATCAAAAAACTTTTACTACGCTCAAGAAATGAACTGAAAACATTGCTATGGGTTGAAACGCATTGTTCCAGGACTTTTCAACAATGGCATAAAGTGTTGTGCACGTGATGATGACATGATGAATCTAACTTTGAGGTTTTTGGACAGAAGCGTCGAATTTATGTTCATCGATCAGCCCACGAGAAACTGTGCCAACAATTAAGTATGGAGGCAGTTTCGTTATGGTTTGGGGATGTTGTCAAGTCTTGGAGTGAGTGATTTAATGAGAATCGACGATATTCTGAATAAAGACCGCTACAGAGGCATTCCTCACCAGAATGCTCTGCCATCAGATTTAAGACTAATTGGTGAATGTTTTACCTTAAAGCAACACAAGAGCCCAAACTTGCCTGTGCAGAGAATATGTTGTTGCTGTTAAAGGTAGATATTTTTACGAAACAAAAAGTGTAAAAAGTATGTGCCCTATCTGCGTTTCCTTGTATCCTGTAAATAATTCTAATCACCAGCTTCTGAATATGTAGTATAAAATTATATACAGGGTGACCGTTTTTCGAGTTTAACCATGGGGATCTCGATTATTTGAAGAGATACGAAGAAGGCTAAATTAGGGCAAAGTTGCGCAATTAGAAGTCTGTTAAAATGACGTTTTCAAATTTCGAAAATTCCGACTGGTTTCGAAAATATTCGCAAAATTTCGAAATTTTGAAATAACGTTTTTATTTTTTCTAGGCTTAATTTAAAGAGATAATTAGAAATAATTGACACTTCTTCATAGCCATTTTTTGCTCTCTTCAACGTGGTATTTTCAAATTTAAAATCCGACGTTTCGTTTTCATGCAACCATCGTCAATTTCATTTTTTTAAATACGGTCCTGAATTTTTTATATCGGATTCTGAATCTCCTTGCAATTCTGCATTCGGTGATATGTAAAAATGTATTGAATTCTATCTTTAACTAACGAAAGTACAAATACGAAACGTGGGATAAGACTAAAAGAGACTTTTTTAGCCTTAATAAAAAATAAAACAAATTAAAGGGTGTTTTGGAAACAATCGCAAACTTCATTACTAATGGCAACTGTCACTGTAATTTGTGTCAGTTTTAACACACATTAAATTGCATTTTCTTCGATTAGTTTGAGTAGATATTATTAATAATAATGCAATTTTCAAATGAAGAGAAGCGAGATATGATTCAAATCTATTACGCCTCAAACCGGAATGTTAAACGGAGTGCGAGATTTACCTACAGCGCTATCCAGAAAGAGCTCAACCATCATTGCCTTATTTTTTGCTGTTGCACAGAAATTTGGGTGAACACGGTTCCTTCAAAAATCCCAGAGGAAGATATGGATTAAGGATAAATGATAATGAACTGCGTATTTTAGGAGCGGTAAGAAAAGTTTGAAGAATATTAACAAAGATGTAGGTTTAATACAATTTATAACATTTTAATATTTAGATTCAAGCGGCTCCAACTTCTTCCACGCGGGAAATTGCTTTACAACTCAATATTTCCCAGCAAGTTGTATGGCGGGTACTTAAAAAACACAAATATCATCCGTACAAAATTCGAATTACTCATACTCTCTACCCAGGAGATAGTCTTCGACGTGTGGAATTTTGCAGATTTATTACCAATCAGATTCAGTTGAATCCCAATTTTCTCAAAGATGTAATATTTTCCGATGAGTGCAAATTTACAAATTCCGGTTTGTTTAACCACCGCAACGAGCATATTTGGTCCGTGGAAAACCCACGCGGACATGAAGCACGGCATCCACAAATCCGATTTGGATTGAACGTATGGGTTGGTTTACTAGGCGACCAAATTATTGGACCCTTCATTTATGAAGAAAACTTAACTTCAGATTTGTATTTACAATTTTTACGTACTTTCTTGGCCGATTTCATCGAGGATAATATTTGTCTCAATCGGCTGAATCGCCTTTGGTATCAACAGGATGGTGCTCCGCCGCATAATGCCAGGAGAATTTCAGATTGCCTTTCGGAAATGTTCCCGGGTAAAGTGATTGCCAACAATGGTGACGTAAGATGGCCAGCCAGGTCTCCCGACCTTTCACCACTCGATTATTTTTTCTGGGGTGACGTAAAAAATTATGTTTACAAAACCGTACCCCTTGATATTAATGAACTACGTAGGAAAATAATAAATACCATACGGACTAAAATAAGAAGAAGACACGTCTTACGAGCGGTTTACAATTTACGAAAACGAGCACGCCTTTGTTTAGAAGTAGATGGTGAAGTATTTGAACATCTTTTATAATTTTGTAGTTTGTAATTTACTTGATAATTCAATTATACTTTACGTTAAAATTATGTTGTGTGGTAGAATGTTTATTAGTTATTTGAAAGGTTTTAATTATTAAGTTCTCAGCTTATGTGAAATTGAAAACAGGGCCGAATCAACAAATTCGAACAATCACATCACAAAATCAGCAAAATCTAACCTAAAAGTTAATAGAATTATTACGTGTCACATATCACCGAATGCAGAATTGCAAGGAGATTCAGAATCCGATATAAAAAATCCAGGACCGTATTTAAAAAATGAAGTTGACGATGGTTGCATGAAAACGAAACGTCGGATTTTAAATTTGAAAATATCACGTTGAAGAGAGCAAAAAATGGCTATAAGAAGTGTCAATTATTTCTAATTATCTCTTTAAATTAAGCCTAGAAAAAATAAAAACGTTTTTTCAAAATTTCGATTTTTTGCGAATGATTTCGAAACCAGTCGGAATTTTCGAAATTTGAAAACGTCATTTTAACAGACTTCTAATTGCGCAACTTTGCCCTAATTTAGCCTTCTTCGTATCTCTTCAAATAACCGAGATCCCCATGGTTAAACTCGAAAAACGGTCACCCTGTATAATAAATATATACTATTATTGCATTTGTTTGTATCAGAAAAGTATCATTTCTCTTTTAACATTCTAAAAAATAGGAGGTGGTCTTAAACTTTTAGGCGGCAGTGAACATACTACTACATGACCAACTACTTGGAAAATATGTTACAGTTTAAATAAGTGCCAACAGGTTCGATTCGCCCTTGCCCTTACGACATTTGCATTATAAGGGCGAGTTACAAGATGATTTTCATAGAACCTTTTGATAAACGATATTTATATGAACTAGTAATTTTCTTCTCACTATAATATGTACATATATTTTCCTAAGTTATTACTTGAAATAAAATTACGTAATATTGACTAATGAAAGATAAAATATGTTTATGGAAAATCTTCGGATTGCAATTATCAGAAAGTACAACAAAAATAGCAAAACCTTAAGATATCATCGCATAAACACAACAAGGCTGCAAAATGTTTCATCATAGTTTATTTAAAGACATGGATTTACATGTGTTCATTACGATACAGATATTTTTGATGTAATATTTAAGATATTGTTTTTTCTGGAATAGCCAGCGAATATATTTCGTGGTATAGTAATTCGAGCTCGTCATTCCCTGAAATATATTTTCCATAATTATTTACGGAAATATTTAGTATAAATTTAGACACTTCAAATATCTATGTCAGTGCTTTTCAACTACAGCAAAATGAAGACAGTACTTGTACCTTTGTGTGTGCTTCTCGCACTTTTTCAGGTGAGAAGGTCGCAATTTTTATCATCCGAAAAAGCGTTCTATTTCGGTCATTCAACCGCAAATTTCAATTCACGTAGACTTAAGTTTTTGAAAATAGATGCTCTACACTATCTGCAACCTAATAGTGTTAATTTCTTTATTAAAACAAACCACTAACACCACCACCACGGTTTTTACAAAAAGTAAATAAACAGTAAATGTATCAGACATAATATAAAACGTTTACAACTGTTTTATAAAAATTTCTTGGAATGGATATTTCTTTAACATTAGGGTTTCAGTTCATTCGTTTCACGATTTCATGTCTGTGGTTTATAATTTCCCTTTAGACAAACAAAAATACTTACACTACCTAATTCTCTTCCAGATTGGATTTTCCCAGCCAACACAGTTATCAAGACAAATCGAATCGGCAATGAACGTTTGTATGATCAAACTCAAACTCAACCAAGATACTCTCGTTGAAGAGCTCAGCAAGGATTTTATTCCAGAGGACAGCAAGAATGCCCGCGAGTTTTTTGGCTGTTTCTCCGTAGCATTGAAAATTCAAAATGAAGCAGGAGCTATCGATTTTCAAAAACTATCTTTGGTGATACAAGAAATGCTAAAAGCGGGAATGCACATTTCAGACTTCGACGCCCAAGCTAGAGCAACTGCAAGTTCTGCTATTGAACACTGTAAAGATACGCCTCAAGGAGGAAATCTTGACTTTACTGCACTCAGATGGAGAAATTGTTTGGAAAGTTTTCTGACGCACTCATTAGGTTACTTTTAGTTTGTTAATTTATCTAAGCTCTTAGGTTCATATTTGTAGTTACGGATTATCTTAAGTATTTATTATGTCTGTTCCTAACTAACACGCAATTAGTGATAAACTGTTGCAACTAAACCTCTGTAGTAAAACAATTGATATTATAGATAGTTTCGATAATTTGGTAAAGATATGTTCATTTAGAATAAAAATAAGTCTAAATTCAAATAGATAGCTCATATAACTGTGAGCATTTAATTTTGTTGAAATCATTTCCGTTGATTAATATGCTTTGAGAAAATATAGAAGTCAATATACTTAGTAACAAGAAATATTTGTATTACGAAATTTTGTCCGTTTCTTTCTGCCTTGACTGCAACTAGAAAAGGCATTAATAGATTTCTACCAGAAGAAGAAATTAACGTGAAAATTCTTTTTGTGAAGTAATCATAAGTGAAATTCATAAACGTGTACTTTGGAAGTATACCTTTTATGCATCTTTCTTACACAAATCTTTATACGCATTAAAAAATTTCTATTGTAAAAGAATTTACAATTACATTAGTTCTTCGTACTAAATAACTAACGTGTTACTACGCATATGGAAATTCACTACCTCCACATTCAGAGCAGATGAAGATTGAATCCCTGTGAATACGAACGAATCTTAGTTCTAAATTAACATTTGCTGAAACATGCACAAGACGAGAGTGAATTACAAATTTATATTGCTACCATCAAAGGAAAAACTCACACCTTTTATGCCAGATAGCTTTAGATGTAAAAAAGCCAAATAAAATAAACGATTAACAATATATTTCTTGTTAAACTAAACCCCTTACCACCGCATTAATATCGTGGTGGTAAGGGGATTTCCAAAGTTTATTTACTTAAACCACAGTCTCCAATCAATCCTACGAGTATTTTTGGTTAATAAAATAGATATTGCGAATTAAACAGTTTGTTCTACAGAACATATGGAAATGTGGACACACCTGCTTGTATAAAAACAGAGTACGACAAATACTAACATACACAGCAGAATCAAAACCACAAACGTCCAAAAGTAAACAGCATATGGAACTTTGTAACGAAGTCCCAGGCCTACAACTCGAAAATTTTATTTATAAAAATTGTATGTAGGTTATTTCACTGCCAACGCGCTGGGGGCGCGTCAAGTCATAAACCGAGTGCTTTCCCCCACGACAAACTTCGACCGAAGTACGCCGAGCCGCAAGCAACGAGTATATAAGCAACGACTCCAGCGGATTTAAATTAATTCTCCAGAGAGAGCCTTCCTGGCAGCTATCCTGAGAACTTTCCTGAGCTTTCCTAGATCATAAATCGTGAGGAGCCTCGCGAAATCCGAATCCAGACCTTTTGAGCGGGAGGTGATATCTCCCGTATTTTCTTTGTAATCCGAATCCAGGCCTTTTGAAGCGGGAGGTGATTTCTCCCGTATTTTCTTTGTATTCCGAATCCAGAATCCATACATTTAATTTGTGAGGCGATACCTCACAAATCCGACCAGATCCCTAGCACATAACGGGAGGGGTATCTCCCGTACTCTTTCTTTCCGACCCCAAACAAATACCAAGTCCCAAAATTATTATTCCCAAAACCAGGTCAAATAAAATTATTTTATTCCATAGGTTCCGGATCCAGCAGACTAGAAAAGGCAGTAAATAATTTATTCCCTAATTTAGGTGGCGTGTATCCGGCCAAGGAACCTGGTTTCCAAAGGGGAAAATTACGTTTTCCGTCCATCATAATTTAAAAAAGGTGTGTGGTGGTAGCTCAGTTGGTAGAGCGCTCGCTTTCTGAATAAAACGTCGATTCTGGCTTGGGTTCGAAACCTAAGCAGAACTATGCAGATTTATAAAAATCTTGTCTGCAACCCACCACACACAATTTCCCAATTCGGCTTGCA
>JABXWE010059613.1:0-16686 GCA_014611495.1 Limonius californicus
GGTAGGGTATTTCCCAGGTAAAAGGTCATTACTGTTCAAAACCCTATAAGCGGTAAACAGGCTTAGTTTTATAAATATTGAGTTAGTTTATGTTCAACTGTGTTTTTGTTACAATCATCAAGCCGCTAAAAAGAAAACGTTTGTCTCTTAAAGACAAAATTGATATTATTGTGGAAAGTGAAAAGTTTATTACCAGTTGGCTGAAAACCTTGGTGTTGGAAAGACACAAATTAACGAAATTATAAAAACGAAACCCGAATTAAAGAAGCTCTTTGAACAAGATTCCAATCCAGAACAGAAGAGAAAATTTTTCAAAACTGAAGGATTGACCAATTAGTTTACAATTGGTTCTGTAAAGCCAGAAATAAATACACCCCCATATCTGGACCTTTAATAAAATAGAAAGCTTGGAAGCAGCCGAAAATTTAAAAATGACGAGTTTTAAAACCTCAAATAGATGGCTAAAAAATATTGCGACAGACACAACATCTTTAAAATAATTTGCGGCGAGTCAGCTGATGTTGACCTGGACACTGTTCAATCCTGGAAAGCAAACCTACAAGTAATATTGAATGACCTTTTTCGCCAAAAAATGTGTACAGTGCTGACGAAACCGGACTTTTTTACATTGCAATGCCCAACAAAACGTTTGTTCTAAAAAGCGATAAATGTGCTGGTAAAAAAATTGCAAAACAAAGATTGACAATTTATTTTGCGCCAATATGGAAGGTGACATGGAAAAACCGTTAATCATAGGAAAGAGTAAAAACCTTCGATGCTTTAAAGGATCTCATATCAACAAACTGCCTTTAGAATGGGTATCAAATAAGAAATCTTCGATGACAACAAGGTTATGACTTCGTTGTTATAAAAATTTGACGAAAAACTGAGTCAACTAAATAGCAAAGTTTTGTTTCTGGATAACACCACATCCCATCCCAAAATGACACTTGAAAATGTATATAAACATTGTTTTTCTGCCTTCAAACATCACTTCCCATTGTCAGCCATTGAACCAAGGGATTATCCATAACTGTAAGATGGCCTACAGAAAATTTCTAATCAAAAGGCTTGTAACATTCACAAACAGTGAAACTCTGTGGAAGACGCAGGCAAAAGGCATTAATTTAACCAGCGTTTTAGTTCGGATATCAGGAGCCTGGAAAAACGACGAGGAAGACGAAATTCCACTGGCCCAGCTTTTTCCTGTATTAGGGGTGTAAGCCTAGAAAATTATGCATCTATTGATTGCAATGTTTTGATCGAAAATTCCAGTTCAAGATATAATCAGTGAATTAGTTGATGATAAAGACTGTAATTCAAACAGTGAAGGTGATGTAGAAGAATCTGATATTTGTACGTTAAACATTAAAGATATGGCTGAAATGTGTGAAAAACTAAGAGATGCACAAAGTTTCCTTGATAAAAGTGAAGTAGCTGTAGAAATTGTTAAAATTTTAGCAAAATGTCAATCTCAGCTATTACATACAAAAATTAAAAACTTAAAATAAACCTCAATTGAAAATATTTCAAAAAAATGTAATATGTTTGAAAAATTTATTCATTTATTCTTTGATCTAATTTTTATAGACATTATATAGTATATAGTAAATTTTTTAATGCAGTTTATAATTTGATATTTCATGTTCTTTAGATTTATTTTACGAGAAAGTACAAAAACAACCAACTTTTTTTTATATATTCTAGACAATAACAGTTACCTCCCCACAATGGTTTTTTAGAATACATTTTTGTGGACGCTATTGAGAAATTTTACTGTAATGCCAACAATAAGAGCACTTGCAAGTAAAGCAGAAGCATCAAATTATGGCATACCCGAGCTGCGCATGTGGAAAACAAGTATGCCATATTTGGTAGTGGAATGTCATTTTCATTCAGAGAAAGTAAAAAAAAGTTATTTTCATAATCAAAAACAGAAAATACTTATTTTTTAATAAAGTTATTAAAATCGTGGCAAATATATTAGACTCTTTAAAAAACGTAAAATTATAAAGTTATACTAATGTGTTTTCATGTACCTAGGCCTTAAATCATAACATTATCTAATCAGAAAAATATGTCACATTTCCCATACAGTAATACAAGTATTGTGCTGAGTTCGTTGCAAAAGTGTATTTATCCCTTGCGTGTGACACAAATGTTGTCGTATTGTGGTGTTATCGCGACCGTTACCAGAACGTAAAGTAACAATAGCGTTCGTTTCTTACCTGAAGGAAGGTTGTTTTAACCGTTTTAGTTCACATATTCATGTAAATGAATTTGAGTTGGGCGAATGATTAGTTGTATAATTCGGCGATCAAAATGACTACTTCAGAACTTTCCAAAAGCCATTAGAGGTGAGTTTTGCAGAACTCGTTTTTATAAATAATTTTTATTTTTATATTTTTTGTTCCGAGAACCCCGAGCAAACCCATGAGAATTGTCATCCTCAATTTTAACTCGAAGATCTAAGGTATCTTTGAATAGCGCCGAAGAGAAGGTCTTCCCCAAGTTAACAACGACAGTCTCATGTTAATCTGCTGACGAACAAATGGTAAAATACTACATGCACATAGGCGAATTTGGGTGGTTATATTAGCTGACAAAAAATATTGCTTCTCCTGAAAAATATTCCAAGAAAAAATATCTTCAGGTTGCTGCGAACATAGTTAGCAACATTAATGCAACATTTTCCTTATTTTCAGATAGGCTACATAGCTGTGATGTAATTACAATTAAAAAGTTTTATATCAATTTAAACAAATAATTTTGTGTTAAACTTCAAAACAGCGAAGATATCACATATTACTTTTCTGCGTGCATACCCAGATTTAGCGTTAATGTTTACAGGAATTATTTTTCTACCATAGGAAAAATGTTGTTAAAAAAATTTTTTTGGTGTTTTTGGCAGCATAGTATTCCCTATTCAAGAAATAAGTTTACAGGAATGTTTTTTTCATTTTTTCAAACTCAGTATGTAGCTGTTTATAAAATATTCTTGAATTGTAGTTGAGATTTTTGTCTGTGGCAATATGTAGGACAATGAAAATGAAATATGTATTCTCCTTCTGTTATATTTCAATTTTGTAGGTTTATTTAGTTGTATTAATGTCTTGTAGTGTTCGTTTTATTTGCGATCTCTTAAAATGCCCAAAGAACGATTTTTAGAATAGTTTTTAAGCCTCCCCTTTCTAATTTCTAGAAAACTGGTTCTCAGTGACCCTTTTTAGATACCCTTCCAAGTTTTTAGACAGTAAGGGAAAGGCTGTATATAGTGCGATTTTGATATCCGAACTCTGTTAAGCCCACTAATCGTAATTTCATGTTTTTTTTACTTAACTGTAGTTTAAGCAATGTTTTACGTATTTAACCATAGTTCAAAAAATTTATTTCGCTGGCAAAATTTAAGTGTCGCGCAAGCATATCAATGTACGTCACTCGTTTCTAATACTCTAATTGTGACTGGAAAACCGCAAAAAATTTGTTTTTGCCGCGTTAGGTATGATAATATATTCGTTGGAGTTTACTGATTTATGACAATATGAACATTTTTTTAACTGCTACAAAGCCGCTCCCGCCAATTGAATTGTTTTATAGCGTTTACGGGTTATCTGTCTGAAATATGTGGTAGATAGCGTTCATAAAAATAAATACGTTTTTAAAACTTGTGATTCGTAGATATATTAGTTTTGCATTTTGTTCTCTTACAGCTATTCTAAGTCTTATTATTGTATAAGTGTATTTATTTTAAAGATTTCTAGCAAATCAGTTACGTTTGCGTAATGCTATTAAATTTGTGCCTAATATTAAAATTATTTCAATTTTAGAAAGGAAGGCGGTAGCATGCACCACATGTGGAAAATCATATAAACACAAGAGATCGTTATGGCAACATATTAAATACGAATGTGGAAAGCTTCCAGGATTTCAGTGTCCCGTGTGCCCATTCACAACTAAGCGGAAAGGAAATTTGAAGACCCACGTCGTGGCAAAACATGATGGGCATCCTCGATTGTGGTGAAAAATGCAAATTATATGAAAATATTCAAATATACATTATTTCTTGCTCTTTTGTTTTTTGTCTGCTGCAATAAATCAAATATTAAAATTATGGTGTATTTTTGTTGCTCTCGATTTTACTCCGATTACTTGTAGTTTTACAGAATCATTATTAAATGACTAATTTTCATATAGAAGTTAAACGTTCTTTATTGACACAATTGGACGTTTTGTCTGGTTTAAACGAACACAAACATTACCTCTTTAGCTATATTAAACACGAACGTGGAATATTTAAATTAACTCTTCCAACAATTTTTAACAAACAGAGATTCAAGGAAAACATTAAATTGTTAGTATGTATAAGCACAATTCATCCTGGAATCAAACAGGTGACTCCGCTCAATAGCGCAGGGATGCAAACTGAACTATATGTAGGTGAACGGTGTTCTGCATCGTTCATTATCGAGGTGTTTCATTACAAATCCGTTGACCTCTTTGAAACTAAACTAGCTGTTGTTGAATGTATTTTCACCAATAGTGTATAATATAATATCTTGTTATAAGAGTACATTTAAAAATAGGAATTTAATAAATACATCATATACTTACGTAATATTTCTTTCAGGTTTACCATATACCAGAGATGAAAATCGTCATTACGTGTGCAGAAAATGCGGTTCAGCGTACAAACAGAAGATTCGCATGTTAAGACATATGATACGAGAATGTGGTGTAAATCCGATATACACTTGCCGTTTTTGCAATTTCGACTTTAAATATGAACAGAATCTCAATGCTCACATAAAATTGAAGCATAAGAACTTGAAATAAATTTGTATAGTAAAACTACATTCTCGGTGGCGGTTAACATATTAATTTACCATGCACTAGCGAAATTTGTTCTACGGCAAACTTTAATATTACAATACTTCTAGAAAGTACTGTAAATTTTTAGCGTATATGAATAGTATATGGAGTGTGTTGTTAAAATAAACAATAAATTACAATTTGAATGTAGAATAAGAAAATTTTCCAGTTTTGAGTAACAATTGCACAAGGTATCCGTAAATGGTTGAACCGATGTGTGTAGCTGTAATTGCTGTTTGTTGTTGGATAAAGCTTTTGATAATAGGCGTTTAATTAAAATATGGCAAAGTTTTTATATTTCAACGATTATATTATTTGAAATATAAATTTAAATGTCATATCCTACTTTTTAATTATGTATATGTAGCGTCTCCCACCAGGAAATTAAAGTGAAACTGTCGGTAACCTCCAAGAAACCATATATAGGATGTGGGTAAACATTCACTCAAATTTATGAGAGATCTTACGAATTAATACTGCATAAAAATTGCTTCATCCAGTGGACCTACTTTACACGGAAGATAGAACCTTCTTGGCGATAACATTCTTAAGAGTCCCATTACACATTCGAAGTCTTATATGTTGGCATTACTTGTTTAGAGCACAAGCTATAAGTGAAAAGTTCTGGAACATTCATTAATTCAATTCAAATACGTTTATTCACAAAAACTTAAGATATTAATTACATTTCATTTATATTAATTATTAATTATATCCTGTGTGGGTGGGCCGTTGTAGGATTTGGTCCTCTTCAGCCCTCGGCTTCCTTCCTTCCTTCTTGTTGGTTCTTGTTTCTGCTTCTGCGCGTGTGAATTGGGTTCTTGTTTCTGTGCTTTCTGCATTGGGATGGTATCTGTAAATTAATAAGAGGTGGTGGAGTGTTGGCTGTGATTTTTAACAATGCTCAACGCATTGTGAGGCGGTTGTTTTCAACAAGGTCGAAGAGGTCGTCTGGGAGATCTGGATATAGACTTGATAAGAGGGCTGTTTTGGGGTGCTTGAGTTTTCGGTGGGGTTTCCTGGGGATTCGGTTGTGGTGACGGGGAGAAATTCGAAGGGTCGCTTCGGCTATGGGGTTATTGCCGTTGAGGGTGCGGGTGATGTAGGATTTTTGGAGTTTTTGAAGGCAGCGGCAGATGAGGGCAATGCCTAGGTTTTCGTGAATTAGTGTGCTGGTGTATCGGAAGTCTAACCGGAAAATCTGTCGTTCGCATTAGCGGATTTGTTTTAAGGCACGAGGTAGGAGGGAGGTGTAGATGGGGGCATGGTATTCGATTATGGGGCGGATGAAATTGTTGTAAGTATGGTGGAGGGTGCGAGCGTCCTTGAATACGACGGAGCAAGTTGCGAACTTTTTTGAGGGTTTCTCGGAGTCTGCAGAGCAGGTTTGATTCCAAGATATTTTGCTTGGTTTGAGAGGGGGTTGGCTGAGTTTTTTATATGTCAAGAAACGCCATTTACAAATATATCAGTTGTCCTGGATCCTGAAATCAAACTGCAGGAACACAATTTGATAGTGTATGTGCAAGGACGGTCTTTCTTCGGAATTTAAGTTATATTTATCCATGTGTTTCATTACAAATTCGTTGACCTCTTGCAGCTGAAACAGCTGTCGCTGAATGTATCTTCAAGATTTCTTCGAATTGCGTATACCGTAATATAGTTGGGTGTCGCCTTATTTGACGGGTGGCCCTTCACAGTACCACAGCACTTGTACGGTATAGTTATATTGCCCTCTTTCTAGGCTCTTAGTTCGTCTAGGCTATTAGAGCAAGCGCAAGTCTTGCAGATTGCCGTTCTAAAGTTTATGAAATGCACTGCGAAGACTTGTGAAATGAAAACAGATAGCACTTACAGTTTTCAGTGGTTCCGAAACAGGTGACGCAATAGAATTAGTTTGGGCGAATACCAAACGCTATTATGAGAAACATATCGGGTGCGAAGGCTTTAGTGATGAGCAAGTTATAAAAATGTGGGAAAAAGGTTTAAATCAATGCGGTCAAAATGTATGAAAAAATTGTGTACGACATACAGAAAATCTTATAAAATCTTGGTGGCATCCTGAAATTATAGCTGACGAGGTGGAACCTTTAATAATTAATTTGGGTGATGATTCATCGGACAGTGAAGACGAGGAATATGAAGACGACAGTGATTAAACTGATTTATTAAAATCAAGTGGTCCATGTTAATTAAAATCAATAATATTTGTCTATTTCAGTCACTTTTAATTGTATGCAAAATAAGAAACTAATTGAAATTTAATCTTTTAGTCGATGTTATTTAGTAATGATCAAAAAATGATATTTACTTTGTGCGAGAGTCACTCCGGTTTGTGTTTAACCTATTTTAAACTTTGTACCTGATTCACCTTTGTGTTCAAATTATTTCAAATACATACTCAACACTGCATTTTTAGTTATTAGTATTTCAGTAGAAATATAATTATCTTAATATTTGAATAATTCTTATTTAAATTCAAATATTTAAAAATAAAATTTAATTTCTTGTCAAAATTAGATGCAATAATAATATTTAAGCTGTCTTGTTTTTGATTTATATTAAGAATATTTAGATTAAATATGTAAAATAGTGGTAAATAAATGTTGATTTTTAGTTAACTGCAAAGAGGTTTAATTATTGTACTTTAGTAGCTACATTTAATTCGACACTTGTTTTTGATCACCGGTTTCTTGAGCACGTGGCCGCCTATCTTAGTTCAACCGGTTATTTTATCTGACTGCGGACTTCGCACCCGTCAAATAAGAAGACACCGGCTATACTTTCTCATAAAATTACATTTAGAAATAGGAATTTATTGTATCTGTCATTTACTTAAGAAATATTTCTTTCAGGTTTACCATATACTAGAGATAGAAATCGACATTACGTGTGCAAGAAGTGTGGTTCAGCGTACAAACGGAAAAATCGCATCTTAAACCATATGATAAAAGAATGTGGTGTAAATCCGATATACACTTGCCGTTTATGCAATCTCAAATTTAAATATGAACGGAATCTCAATACGCACATAAAATTAAAGCATATGTTCTTGATTTAAATCTGTACAGTAAAACTACCTTCTTGATAGTGGTTAAAATATTAATTTACCATGACGGCTACATTAGCTGAATTTGTTCTAAACATTAACATTAAGATATATCTAGAAACTGAATTAAATGTTTAGTGCATGTGAATAGCATGTGATGTATATTAAATAATTTAAATAATAAATTTGAATGTAGAGTGAGATTATTATCATGACTTGAGTAACTGCAACTGTACGGGCTATCTGCAAATGGTCGAACGGCTGTGGGTAGCTATAATTGCTGTTTGTTGTAACGCTATGTTGGATAACATTTTTGACAATAGATGTTTAATTGGAATATGGCAAATAATGATCTGATTTTAAATCAAGATGCCAAAACCCTTTACTATTCTATAATTATAGATGGATAGCACACCTTGCCAGAGGATTAATGTGCAACAGCTGATAATGTCCAAGAAATCATATATAGAGTGTGTAGATTTTTTAGACACAAAAACAATATAAAAATGTATCCAGCATACGGACCTACGGTACTGCCTACGGCAAACAGAACAGGATCTTCTCTTTTTTTGGCGATAATATTATTAATGTTTATATTAAAATACCATATGTGTAGGTACCAGTGTCTCCTAAGTAATATCGAAAACTTCAGGAGGTGATCCATTGGCTGATTTTAAGACAAAAGAGAACACATTTTCTTTAATATGCTTTATCTTCGAAATACGGGGGTTTGAATATTTCAAAACAAATATAATTTTGATAAACCTATTTGAAAACGAAAGGATGTGCAGTGCAGTGCTATCCACATCGTCTAATTCATAAATTTCAAAATGGAAAAAAACATATCAAGAAAGTGAAGTTTACTTGAAATAGTGATCATTTTTGTTGTATTATAGCTTGTTAATATTATTTTGTTTTTAAACATGCCCGAGATTATAAACGCAGAAAAAGCTGATACAGACTTACGGACGAAAGTGCACTGGAGGCAAGGCGAATATATCATGAAAGGTTTCCAGACAGACGATTTCCTTGTGATAATACGTTTACGAGCATGCATTTTACACAGAAGGAGTGTGGTTAATTTTTTGCTACCCTAACTCCCGGTAGGCTAACCACAACTAGAGGAGGAAGTATTTCATCAAGTTGAGGAAAACCTTTCGATAAGTACACAAGTTGCAGTTAAATGTAAGCTACAAACTCATTCGGAAAACTTTGAATTTTTACTGGCGTTACCCGTACCATATTCAGCGTGTGCAAACCTTGTTGCTATAAGATTCCCTTAACGTTTCAGCTTCTTTAAGTACTCGTAGTTACTTGAAGCAGTCGCTCAAAACACAAACTTTCTGGCTGAAATTCTGCTCATAGACGGAGCTTTAATTTTGCGAGGAATGCGACTATGAACTTTCATAACAATAGCCTGTGGGCTGAAGAAAATCTGCATTCTATAACGGAAAGCCGATTCCAGCATCAGTTGTCTCACAATGTATGGGATGGTATTATAGGATAATTTCATTGGTTCATATTTCTTACCGGAATGCATAAATGGTGATTTTTATCATCAGTTTCTCGTCGAAGAGCTATCTGGGTTATTGGAAGATACTCGATTACAGCTTGTGCATTAAGCGAAATGATGCTCCAGCACATTTCAGTAATGCAGCAAGGTAGTATTTGAATATAAATTACCCTCATCGCTGAATAGCTCGTGTTGGATAAGTTGTGGGAGGCCATCGAAGGGACCCAGCAGGGAAAGTATGGCCACATCAATCGCCAGATATGAACCCTTAGATTTTTTCTTTGAGGCTGTCAAATTACTAGTGTACAAAATTCAAATTGTGGACTTAAATGATTTGCGCAACATCATCATCAGGAATACTTGTACGGCTATCAATGGTGAGAAGAATGACAGCAGGCGTAATAGCACAAGGAGCACACTTTGAATAATTTATTCAATACACTAGGTACATATTAGGTATGTATTTTAGGTTTGATTTATTTAACAGTTGATTAATTATTTTTTGGAAATATTCAACACCTTGTATTTGAAAAATGAAGCATTTTGGGGAAAGTTTTTCTTCTTACTGTTTATCTTAAAATTGGTCAAAGAATCACCCCTGGAGTTTTCGACATTACCTAGGAAACACCCTCTATATACAATTTGTAATGTATGTGCAGGGACGGTCTTTCTTTGATAATCAAGTTATGTTCATCCATGTGTTTTATTACAAATTCGTTGACCTCTTGAAGCTGACGCAGTTGTCGTTGAATGTATTTTCCAGAGTTCTTCCTATTATGTATAATGTAACATATTTTTATAAACTTACATTTAGAAATAGGAATTTATTATATACCTCATTTACTTATCCAATATTTTTTAGGTTTACCATATACTAGAGACAAAAATCGTCATTACGTTTGCAACAAGTGTGGTTCATCTTACAAGCATAAAATTCACCTCTCAAGCCATATGATACGAGAATGTGGTGTAAATCCGATGTACACTTGTCGTTTATGCAACCTCAAATTTAAATATGAAGGGAATCTCAATACGCACATAAAATTGAAGCACATGTTCTTCAAATAAATGGTGGTTAAAATGACTACGTTAGCTGAATTTGTTCCACGGCAAACTTTAATATTAAGATATTACATTTTTAATGCATAGGAATAGTACAAAGTGATTTTTTAAAAAGTCAATTGCAGCAAGCCTAGAAAAAAAGCTATTCCGTCTGCAGTCAGCTGTAATGAGCTTTGAATGACATTTACCTGTATGTCAAACTGTGTGACAGTTCAGGTAGTTAAAAATTTTGGCCCAACAAAATGTGAAAATGAACAAGTATTTAGTTGCAACTGATTTGTAATTTATTAAGGTAAGTAAATTACAGGATTTTCGTCAAGATTTCTTTCTTTCTGTTACAATTTTCATATTGTCAGATTATAAAGCTTAATATAGACGGAACAATCCATAGGCTACTGCAATTGACTTTTTAAAAAATCACTTTGTATGTGCAGTATATAATCAATAAAAATAATAAGTTTAAATGTAGAATAAGAATATTTTCATGTTTTGAGTAACTGGAATTGTACGGGGATCCGCAAATGGTTGAATGGATGTGGGCAGCCATAGCTAAATATAGATAAAACTTTTGACAGTATATGAATAATTGTAACCTTCAAGCAACCATACATAGAGTGTACACAAAAGTTTAGTTTCAAACTTAGGAGCAGTAAAACATACAAGAACTGTATAAAAATTACTCCATCGGGTGGACCTACTGCTCGCGGAAGTTGAAACAGACTCTGGCTTTTTTTTTGGCGATAATATTGTTAATAGTCCCGGCACATTCGGAATCTTATATGTTCATTTTACAAGGTGGAACCGACAAGTTCTGCAAATTTTTATATCAGAGACACATTATTAGAGCAAACCTCAAGAAAACTGTTGGCATGAAAGCATGAAAAAGTACAAAAAATAAAAAAATCTATAAAACGGAACTAGTTAAATATCTATTACGAAAATTTTGCTGATTACAGTACTTTTTCCCAGGAAGTATTTAATCTAAAAATATTGGTATGCGTTTGCTGCATTGCGTTACCAACTTATAACCAATAGTTGTCCAAATTCTAAATTATTTGTCGTCTGGAATAAACCATGTGCTACTTAAACAAATGTAAGGTGTCTATGATTCCTAATATCAATATAAAAATTTCAAATTACAATTAAGGCGATCTGTGAATTATACAATCAGTTACGTTAAAATATACCATGTACGTTTATACATATATTCGTTATCTTATTTGAATAACCTTGTATATAATTGAAAGCTTCATCGGTAATTCCATAACTGTGTAATTTTTCAGAAGAAGATCTCACCATCTCCTAAGTTTGTTTCCTGCTGATTGATTGTAGAGCCGTGGATATGAAATTAAAAATTTTTTTAATATTTTTTTATCTGTACAGGAAATAGAGTTATAAAAAGGCGAATAAAAATTTGTTTTAAATTGAAAGCTTGTGCTCCTTCAAGTGCCTCTTTACCCCCCCCCCCTATTACTGTCATAACTAATAAATATTTAATACAAACTTTGACAAATTGTAATTAACAAAATTCGAGAATTTATAAAACATGTAGACTAAACTGAAATATTACTTCAGTACCAGAAAGTGTCCTCCCCTCTAGACTTATCTTTGTGGCTACGATCTTGGTAAGAAGGCGTTGTTCGCAAGATACTTTGAATTTAAAAATAAATCTTGAAGTTCTTTAAATAAATATTTTTTTTCTAATGGCAAATTTTTCTAGGTTATCCATACACCGCAAATGAAGTTGGTCGCTTCCCCTGCCATAAATGTGGTTCAACATATAAGCGAAAGGGTGATCTTACAAGACACATCAAGAACGAATGCGGTGTAGCACCGAAGTTCATTTGTAACTTTTGCAGCCACGGATTTAAACGGAAGAGCAATTTATCGTTACACTTAAAGCTTAAACATCGAAATGAATTGGGGCTGCCCTAACTTGTGTATATTTATACATAATTAAGAGATATGTGTTTGTAAGAATCAATAAATATAATTTTTGCCTGACTAACATTTTTGTTTTGACTATTTTGCTAAGATGTACCCATGTTGTAACATTCTTTCTGCAGATATGACTGTTCAGTATTCACGTTATCGTCATGCTAAGGACTGCTCGAACCTAAGTGTCGGTATGATACTTCAGATTGTTGAAGTATATTGTCTTAAAATCAATAGAATAATCAAACTTATAAGTGAAGCTCAGTGGTAACAGCTGCAGGTTACGGCGTAATAAGTCTTAGGTTGGATTCCTGAAAACAGCCGTAGTATCTAGGTGATTTTTATGAGAGTAAATAATAATACATGAGGGTAATAGCATGGGGTAATAATACGGGCCGGAAGCGTAGTAGTGACCACACTCTCTTTGTCTGTCGAGAGAGCATGGTTACATTCTCTCCTATGTTTGTAGCGTGCGTGTAGAGTGATACGCACAAGTTAGGGAATCTACTGTTTACCGCGAACTTCGAACTTAAATTCTTCTGCAGAGAAGGTGCTGTTGGCAAAAGTACCTTGCTGGTTTGATTTGCCTTCCACAATGTATAAATTTGATCTTACCATGTCCTCTAACGCGGTAGTTCAACGTAATAACCGCTGCTTACCACAACACCTTTCTCGTAATCGGACCCGACCCTAGCAATAGTAGCAGCTACTGTTCCAACGTGTTATATCTGTGGAATTAACTTCAAGAAAGCAGTTGGTTAAAAAGAAGTGTCCTACTGCGCTAGATGGTCTACCTAACAAAGTCCAACATGAACCGAGAAAATCAACCTCTTTAAGATTTTGTAGTATGTAATAAAATGTCACCCAATACCCATACATGTGAGCTGTATTTCATGAATTAGAACAGAATTGGTTTATGGTTGCACTTCTGTTACACCTACTTCATAATCACGATCATCATGTTAATTCTAAGAGATGAGTAACTAATCATGAATGGGACAGTATTCTTAATATATTATTTTCAGGTGTAGATGTGTTTACGTATTCCATAAACGAAAGTGGTCGTTACGTTTGTGTCAGATGTGGCCTGTCTTACAAGCAAAAAGGTCACTTGACGAGGCACATTAAGTATGAATGTGGGGTGGAACCGATGTTCGAATGCAATTGTTGTGGTCGCAGATTCAAACGCAAAAGTCATCTTAAGAAGCACATGCTGTCTGTACATAGTTTTGCTATTCTAGAAAGCGATGTAAAATGTACCATGTAAAAATATTTGTATGTAAAACTTAACCCAACTTGTATCAGCACGGAAACTGTATATATTATTGTTAAATATATTTATGATGTGTTCACATAAAATCTGATTCTTAAATTTTATGACAATTAATAACGTGTGCATAAAATTGGACTAAGGAAAAGAAACCATAGGTCTTTACATAAGACAAACTATTTAAAGAACAGAATTATTGTCAGTTGTCAAAGTAGAATTAAATTGTTTATACAGGTTTTTGTTGTACAGCACTAAAGGGATCTTTTAATACTGTAACGTTAGGGACCCTTGTGTTGTATTGTCTTTTATTTGTCATGAGCGTCTTAGGTTCAGATCTAAAGTAGTTGAGCTAAATACGTGAAATAAAACACCAGAGAGGTTTAATACTTTTATTAACGTCAATATTAGCTGCAGACAGTGCATTTTAACTACCTCCGGTATTCACCTATTCAGGCTAGGAAACTGCGGGAAACCTTAGCCGAGGTAGTGCGACGTGATCTCAAGTATATCGATTTCCTTCGGAAATTTAAACTATTTGCTCGGTAAAACAAACAACAAACAACTATTACGAAACATGACAAATTTTGCTGAATGCAGAACTTTTTTTATAATAACACTGGATATAGTTAAAAGCTTCAGATAAAATCCCATAATGGTGTAATTTTTCCGTAAAAAGATCTCAAGATCTTACTAGTTTTTTCTTGCTGATTGTAGAGCCGTGGATATGATATTTACAATTTTTTTTAATTTTCAATCTGAAAAAGAATTACAGGCACGAAACATGCAATACAAATGTACCCTTTGAATCTGAATCCTTTTGCCCCCCCCCGTACCGTTTTTGTCTGTCCTCCCACTGCTTTTGTAGGTAATAACTTTAATACGAGGTGATATTTGACACATAATTAACAGAATTAGAGAATTTCAAGAACATGTCGAGACTAAACTGAGCACTTGCTATGCGATTTTTCTGGCTACGCTACTGGCATAAAAGTGATGTTCCTAAAACAGAATACTTTTAACTTAAAAATAAATTCTGCAGTAGTTTAAAGTTAAATACAATTGTGTTCTAACAGCAAACTTTTCTAGGTTATCCATACATCGCAAATGAAGCTGGCCGCTTCACCTGCCGTAAATGTGGTTCATCATATAAGCAAAAAGGTTATCTTGCAAGACACATCAGGAACGAATGCGGAGTGGCGCCGAAGTTTATTTGCAACTTCTGCAACCACGGATTTAAACGGAAAAGCAATTTAACATTACACATAATGCTTAAACATCGAAATGAATTTGGGCTACAATCATAATTTGTGTATTTAAACGTAATTAGAAAACATATTATTATAAAAATCAATAAATCTAATTTTTCTCTCAATAACATTTTAGTTTTGTATTAATTATTTTGTTAATTACTATATTGAACTTTACGCGGACTATTCTAAGTGGGTGTACAGTAATACGGGTCGTGCAACTATAACCCATATTTTATATGCCAATTGATTTGTAAGGTGTCTCAATGTTTTAATAATTTTTCTACGGATATAACTTTAGAACTCAAGTTATAATTATGCTAAGGATAGTTCGAACCTTGGTGTTGAAATGAGACTTTCAGATTGTTTGAATATATTAACCGAAAAGTAATATAAAAATCAACTTTATTACAGCGTATCGCAGCGGTTACAGCCGCGAGAAGTCCTCAATAAGATTTACGATAGCAGCCATTGTATTTAGGTAACTTTTTCGAAGGAAAATAAAAATACTTAGAGGTAGTGGTGGTGGCCGCCGTCTCCCTGTGATTCTTTGGTTGTCGAGAAAGCGTGGTACCCCGAAAAGTATCGTACATTCTTCTCCGGAAAAGGTGCTTCTGGCAGAAGTACCACGGTAGTTACACCTTGCCTTCCATCTAGTAAAAGTCTGATCTTCCTGGACTTCACATCGAACCCATCTCCCCTAGCGTGGTAGTTCATCGCACTGACCGCTGGATTACGGCTGCTCCGCTGACTACACTACCTTTACGTAATGTAGCCCGGTCCTAGCAAAACACGTAGCTAACCTCCCAACGCGTTGTAACTACAAAGCAACAACAAATCAAACCATAAACGAATTAACTTCAGGAAAGCGGTTATTACAAAGGAGTGTTGCCAGAACTTTTACCTGACAGAATACAATTTTAACCGAGAAATCAACCTCTTTTAGATGTTACAGTATGTAACAAATGTCACTCCAATACTGATACATGTGAGTTGTGCTGCACAAATTAAGGCAGAACGGGATGCACTCACTTATGGCCACACTTCTCGTACAGCTACTCCATAATTTACGAGCGCCATTGTGACGCCCAGCTAAGGATCGGCGACACAGTGAAGGAAATACTTTTTCCTACACCAAAAAAAATATAACGACAACACCAGTAAGGTCCAGATATCGAAGGCAAGGGTTCGACTAACTGCAGACGAAGAAGGGTTGGTTCGAAATAAGCCTAGGCACCACCTGTTTAAAATTTAAACCCTTGTTCTCGAAAATGTCGTAGATAAACAGGAATCTTTCTGGAAGCGGACTTACCTTACTGATAACACTAAAGTCTTTCATATAACTCTAAATCACAATAAAACAACAAAATACTTGACGTAATCTTCGAGTATAATAAATAAATGGTAATTTGAATTACAGGTAAATATAAAGGTTTGACCACATATAATCAATATCTCAAAATTATCGACCCCAAATTGGTCACAGTTATAAATATATATTAATATCTTTCTAATAAAGAACAGACCACAAACGTCCCTGTCTGATTTAATTATACGTCTAATGATTAAACTTAAACCTGGGAAAACGATAATGCGTCAATAATAAAAGTAGTAACCAGAAGCCTTAACTAGCCTCGCAAAATTAATAATTCAATACGTTACACGCCTAATTCACGATAAACGAGATCTCGATTATGTAAACTAAGAATAAATACCTATGATTGAGGTACAAGCGCATCAA
>JABXWE010059622.1:0-13519 GCA_014611495.1 Limonius californicus
ACGGAATAGCTTTTTTTCTAGGCTTGCTGCAAATGACGTTTTAAAAAATCACTTTGTATATTATGTGTTTTATTATTTCTAAACTTACTAGATTATTTTAGAAAAGTAGGGGACTCTAGAGTTGGCAACTGGGCAATTTCATTTTGACATTGCTAGAAATCAATCAAATAATATTTCAGAAAGGCAACTTAAGAAAAAAAAACAGCCTGCTGGAAGGCAAATCAATCCTGAATAGATTATAATTGTCACAATTTCTATTCCAGTATTTCGCTTTATATTTTCCTCTATTTAATCTAATTCAATAATTAACATCAGCTTTTTTTTGTAATTTTAATGTTCACACGCAAAGCAAAGATTAAGAATAAATTTGAAATATTACTTGTAAAATTAAAGAACTAAAAATGTGTAAAACAATGCAGTAGGTATAACATCATTTTGCTAGCCTCTAGTAGCCAAATTACAGGTATCGTGTGTTCTACAAGAGGGAAAAGAAAGTGGAAAGTATGGATATGATAAAAGTAAGGTTATATACAACAAGTTATAAAGACTTGTGAACGAAATGGGAATTAGAAATTAAAAGACTGTGCACAGAATATTCTGTATGGTATTATTTAGAAAATAAAGTTCATACTTACTGGTTAATACTTATGGTATATTCCAGTAGATTTATTTTAGGTGTATCAACAAATCCATCACAAATTTGCTGAGCAACGCTTTCCATATCTAAAAAGACACGCTCCAGTAGTTCCTCTTTGGAAATAATATTTGCTTCTAACATAAACTGAAAACTATTACAAAAAAGTTATTACACTTTCAATTAAGTAGGTACAATCCGTACCTGCTATCTTGAGGCGCGGCAACCATAACCTCATTTAAATTTAGCTCTTGCAGAAATCGTATTTCTGCCCGTATTTGCTCTTCTTTGACTTGCTGACAGAAATAGCTGCGTATACTTTTAAAGATTCTTGTAAATAATGAAATGATTAGTTTATATGTAAGAAAAAATTCAAAATTAACATTACCTTTGGCGCAAAATTTCAAGTTGGTCCACAGTACCATCGCTAATTAATATGCTGTCTTGCAGTCTTTTTCTTGCACTTTTGACTGTTACCTCCAGCTTGGGTAAGACTTCATATTCTTTTCGAATCAATAAACTTAAGTAGGACACCACGTCTGAATAATACTCGTTGTACTTTGCTGTGGGAATGTTTGATATAAAGCTGTGATTTGTAGCCTGAAAAAATATGTTGGAAGACATGCATAGTTTACTCCAGTAGTCGCCTCATAATAGAAAAAAATTATTAATTGCAGTTTCTTGTACATCAAATAATGTGAGGTTATGTGTGTGGTTTGAAAACTAATGTTAGCTGAGCTTCATATAATGGAGATTTGTATCCTAAAAATATTTGTTAAAGAAGATGCGTATAATAATAAAAAAATAATACAGTCAGTGTTCAATTGTGGTTTATCAAATAGGGAGAAGCGTGTGTGCTACCTATGAAAAAAATTTTTTTAGAATATAGTTCAAGCTGATATAAACCTGGGTTTTGTGGCTTGGAAAATATGTATATTAAAGTAGATGCATAGTATACTCAAAAACTTGCACATTAATTGAAAAAAATTACTTTTTTGCTTATCAAACAATGCGAGGTATACCTATGTGTGCATAATAAAAAGTATTTTGTTTTGATTACCTCAAAATGATAAAAAGCTGCGATTTGTACTCTGTAAAATTTATTGAAAATCATGCATAGTTTACGCCAAACACAAAAAAAGTAAAGATATCGAACTAAACTTATGGCAAGAGAAACCATAATATTCAAGCAACTCACATGTTCAAATTCATTTAAATGGTCTGCATATCGACTTATTTGTTGCTGCAATTTCTCATGTGCACCATCGAGTTTATAACTTAACTCCATACATTTTTTCTGTGCCGCTTCTCTCTTTACTGTCGACGTTATTTCTTCCTCATTTGCCGTTTGAACATCTCTTGTTAATTTTTTACTTAAACCACTAATAAACAAACCTCTTTTGTGTTACCTTTACGTAAAAAATTAGTTACCTGTTTATTTACCTATTAATGCTTAATAATTGTTCCAAGTGTCGTTCTTCTTCTAATAGCATTTCCAACTCATCTTCCATGCATTCAACATCTAACTGAGTTTCCTCATAGTCCAATATTCCTGGATAATCGGCTTGTATATGTGATAGGGCTGCTTCACATCGCTGCTCAGGAAGAAGTGATCCGTTTTCCAGAATTTGTTCATATCTGAAACATAAAAACTGTTGAAGTTTCTTTTTACTATGTGGCAGAAGTCGTGTTACTTACTCTTCGTTTTCGTGAGCTGTTAATACGTTTTCTTTGCCTAAATATTTACACATCCAATGGAACATTTCCTTGGATGCTTCACAGTTAGTGTCGAACCAGGAATCGATGGTTAATTTGCTTACATTACCTGTGTTTATGCCTAAACTATTAAACGTTTCTAGTAAAGCATTACCTGAAATTGCTTCCATGCTGGGATTCACTTGAAAAAGTTTCTATTTTAGTAAATTTGTTTAACTTATGAATTGGATTATGACAGTTTTGACGGTTAAAATAACTGTTAGTAGTACCAACTTAAGAGGAATTTACTGATCCTATACAGTATGTATTCTACCAAATGTATATACAGTATGTTCATTAAAAAAAACTAGCAAGCTTTGAAATTTTTAACAAGGTATGTCTTAGCCCATATGTTACAATTGACAGTCATAATGTCACTTATAAATGTAAACAATAATGCAAAACAATTAGATTTTGAAGTAACTCTTTTATTCCAATATTATAACTTATTAATTTATAAAAATGGTTGAAATTGTCTTCCTTCCTGTACAGTACATTTAAAAACCCTTCGTCAGAGACCATCTATGACATTATGTAACAGAATGGGGTTCTCATTAATTTCGTCACACTTTACTTGTATTCGCTGTCGCAGATCTTGTAGATTACGAATAGCGGAACAGGTGTTGCATAAATAGAGTTTTTAATGTAGGGCCATAAGACGAAATCACATATTGCTAAATCGCACGATCTCGGAGGCCATGGAATAGTTGCATTTCGACTAATTATGCGGTCGCCAAAGAACTCCAGAGTTTCTTGAGTGCAATGAGAAGGTGCCCCATTTTGCTAGAAAAAACTGCCCCTTATTTAATCATCATGGAGTTGTTCCATAAATCATTTTAAAATCGTATTGCCTATCGTTCTGCAGTTAGCATTCCTAAAAAAGTATGATTTAAGTTTTCTCGTAAAAAAATAAAAAAGCATTTTACCTTCAAAATATATTGGTCCAATTATTCGTCTTCCACCTATCGCTGCCCAAACTCCAACTTTTTCTGGGTGCAAAGGCTTCTGAACGTATGTGTGTGGATTTTCTGCCCCCCAAATTCTCATTGTTTGCGACTTGACATAACCAGATTTATAAAACCATGCCTCGTCAGAGAAGAATGTTCTTTTGTAATATCTCATAATTATTATGTAAATTATTCAAAAACCATTCACAGAACTGCAGTCGCATGGGATAATCAACAGGCAATAATTCTTGAACTGCAGTTAAGCGATAGGGATACCTTTGTAAATTTGTATGCAGAATTTTGTGGCATGCTTCGACAGATAAATTGATTTGCTAGATGACGAAGTGATGTATTTGGTTCATTGTCCATAACTTCTTGAGCGGCAGCAACAACTTCTGCAGTTCGTCTTACTGGTGGGCCGCTACCTTTTTGCGTTGAATGCTACCTGTTTCACGAAACAGAGTAACACATCTACTGGCAGTATTTTTAAACTCTTCATAATTAATGACGACCTCAGGAAACTTTGCACGAAACTCTTCTAAACATCTTTGCAAGGAATAAGTCCAAACATCATTTATCTCACCATTTCCAAAGTAACTTTCTAATAAAAAAAACTTCGTTTGAACGTATAAACCATGATGATAAAATAATGGATCAGTTAGCAAAAGTCCAGTTAAATTCTAAAAAGAACTGATTTAAAAGCGATGCAACAATCAAAATAAGAACAGATCCAAAATTGACAACAACCACAACATTCACATTTCGAGGTTATGTGGGATATGTGATACATTTTGGCGTATACATAGGAATACATTTTAACGGTAAGCGATTCGGAATCGACCTGTTTCGGAAATGAAACGTGAAGATCTAATTATTATTTAATTATAAAGTACAAATTGTTCAGAAAATCAACTAACATGTGTATACCAGTGTATACAGGCGGAAATTTGTTTTATTACCAATTATATCGTGTTTTACGTACTGATTTAAAAATTAGTAAATTTCGTTATTTCGCTTCCTATAAAGTGCATGCTGTAAGAAGACACTATACGTAAATTTATCATAGCCAGCTGCGAGTTTTTTTTTAATGAACATACTGTAGTAGTACTGGGAAAATATGGTAAAGTGAAAAGTCTCCTTTAAAGTTTTTATGTCTGTTTTGGTTTTATATGTATACGAAACTTGTTTTAAACGTTTCGTGTCTTACAGTGTCATGATAATACAGATATCCATGTTTTTTTCGAATACAAAAAAATTGATTTGGTTAGAATATGTATATGACGGTTACACTTGTAAATGTTAGTAACATGCTTATTTCATAATCTTTCTAAATATTTAACAACACTTTGAATCAAGTGCCAGGTAATATTTTAAGGTTATCGGCTAACTTGTGAACCAGATAATAAGAAAAAAATATGGTTAACACGGGATATGAAAAATAGTTAAGTTAATAAAAAAATATTTTTTACAATATTTGTAGCCTTTTTCTAAGACATTTGATAATATTCCTTGCTTTATCTCTCTAAAAATAAAGGAAATAGTAGCTTAGATAAGTTGTAATAACTTCCTCGCCGTTCGTTATGCTAAGCAACTAAAATTGGTTACAGAGTTTTGATATTGTTCTGACTGTAAGAAAATTAGATAAATCTTGACACTGGAATGTTGAAGGATGACATTGTTTCGTTATGTTTGGAAATTTTTACACATACATACATTGTCTTGACACACCGAGAATCTCTGACAACTAAATAGGGGTAATCTAGTCAGGAGAGGGTGGTCCACAATGAGACACTTTTTTAATTTTTTTAATTTGACAAGGTGTTTTCAAAGTTATTTGACTGAAATCTGGTCTGTGCATTCCTACATGTTTTCTTTGAAAAAGGTAATTTTTATTTATTTGTGATTTCTGATTTTGACATATTAAATAACCTTTTTATGTCTATAGAAGATTTGTCTCATTGTGGACATTTTCGTTCCACAATGAGACACTATCAAAAATAATGTAAAAAATGTTTATTTTTGATTAAAAGTACATAAATATATGAATGAAAGCTAATATTTAACGAACGTCCATGTTGCTAAAGTCTATCTCAAAATCAATAGCACACAGTTGGCGTTTATTATACCATGCGTTTGCGGTCTCGGAAATTTTTTATAATATCACTTACATGAACGAACCTTTTATCCTCTGCAATGGGATAAATAAACCGCGATTTCTAAACTTCTCGCCTTTCCGGAGAAAATTTACATTATATTCCTCTAAATTATTTTTTTCCTCAATAATCTTTCCTACATAAAAACATCGTTTGTCCCGTTTTCACTTGTTTTAAATTGAACAAGAACAAAGGAATCAACTTCAGGTGGATTTTCAGGATCCCATTTATTATCAAGTAAGGTGTCCATATCCTGACTAACATCATAATCAGAAGATTAATCATGAATACTGCTCATGCACTCTTCTTCACAGTTATCGTCAGATTAAATTTCGTCTGGTTCAACATAAACTTTTCTTTTTATACGTTACTAGTTCATTTCTCTTTTCAACGCTTTCTCTTCTAGTATGTTCTTTTTTGTTGTGTTTGTGGCGATCAGCTTCTGTCTTTTTCTCGAGTTATTCTATTTTTATTTCTTGGTTTTGCTTTAGGGTAGCCCTTAACAATTTCTGGAGACATAAAAGTTGACGGCGATGTAGTAGTCTGGTCTGTTGGATTATATTCAACAAGTTCAGACACAGTAAGATCAATTGAACTTTGTTGAACCTTTATCGTTCTTCCTTTCACGACCTCTTGTCATATCTGAGCTACAACGAAAATATTTTGTTATAATACATCAAACTTACCATATACCATTTTCACAATGAGACATGTCCCATTGTGGAAATTTAAAACTGTCTCATTGTGGAATATTGCGCCAAATTTTAAAAATAAATAAATTTATGCATTACCGACATATAATCTATTCACGATTGATTTTCCATCCAACAGGCTGTGGAAATCTGGGGGAATGTGTGGTATCATTGAAATTTGTCAATTAATTAAGTTGGGTTACGCTAGTTTTTCTTGATGGAGGTTATGTTTTTTGAAAGCAGGCAATGTTGCCAGTGGAGCTAGTTTATTCATTTAACGTCCGCCTATTTCTGCTCAATATTGAATTATAATACTTAGATATAATAATGATTTCATTATAAATAAAATAATAACTATAATTTAAATTTTGTCGTAACACATACCAAATACATATTGCTGTTCTTTTTACACGAGAATTCTGAACTCAAATCGTATGTATACAGAGCATATTCCACGCCATTCTTTGTTGTCTTATATTTAGGTCTTGCAGCAAAGTAAGAAGAATTAATGTCCATGCCGCTCATGTTTCAAATTGATATTATGGTAGTCCAGTGGTTGACTGTTTGTTTCTGGTGCTAAGAGACCCAAGTTCGTATTCCACTGAGGTCAGTGTTTTTCTCGGGCGAGGTAAAAACTGTAAAACACTCATTCATAATTTAGATGCCAAAAGAATATCCCCTACCCTATTCCACCTTCATGCTATCACTAGAAGTATCTGAATCATCGGCACCCTCCGTGATTCTGAATCAGATTCCCCAATTGAAATAATGAAAGAAGGAATATTTTCAAACCATAGATTTCCCATATGTTTTGTACAGTCTTCCGAAATAAGTTAACTCCCAAAGATTTTTCTTAATAATTTTGCCCGGAATTTCGACATTATGGTGGTTAACCAACCATTTCTGCAATACACCTTTTTTGCAAGAAAATGTGGGCGGCTTGTCAAACTGCACTGAATGATAAGGTGCGTTGTCCATAACCACGACAAATTTTCCTTGCAACTTGTCCAAAGCAGGAATCAGCTGATTAACCAACCAATTTTGAAAAATATCCCCATTCATAGTTTTATGATAGTCCCTGTCGTTGTTCTTTGAGTCTAGTAACGTGTCGCACCTTTCCAAAAAGCCTAAATTACATCCCGCATTCAAAATCGTGAACCTCTTCCCCTCACTTTTAATTTTGGCTGGGTTACTTTAAGATCGATTTCGTGTACCCATTGACGACTCGCGGATCCGTTTTGGTAGATCCACGTTTCGTCTAGGTACACCAATGTCACATTTTCACTAGAATTTTGTTATTGGAGAAATTGTCTCAAAAATTTAATTAGGATGCAACGACGTGTTTTTGTTCACATAAAATTTTGCGTCCATTCACCATTTTGTGTTTGTAACCCATTGATTTAATAATTTTGAATAAAGTAGTCCTATCCCCCTTGTTTTCCAAATTTTCGCGAGAGTTTGTCGAGAGTAAAATGTTCATTCTTCAGATGATACTGCCAAATTTGTCGTTGCAAATCTTTTCTAAACGTGTAATTTAAGAAAACGTCCGTCTTAGCGCGTATACTACAAATGGAAGATTTCAAAACGTCCTGTCCTTGTAATAAAATGTCCCTTATAGAACGCTCACACACCTAAAATTATAAGTAATTTGCAATAGCACATTTAAGAAATAATACATGCTTACCCCAAATATATCAGTTAATCGATTTATAATCGTAAATCGTGTGAAATCTGGCCTAGAGTGAACCCAAATAGAGAAATACATGTACGTCATCAAAACATGCGCGCCAAAAGATTCACCAGTGGCGTAACACAGTGATGTATAAGTATTAGGGATCAAAAATATTCTTTTCGAAAACTTATCATAATTAATTGATTTATACATGACATCCGTGTACACGCAAAATGACTTTTTTGTTTACAGTACGTAAAAACGTAAAAGTCAAAGAAAAGGCCACAATTTAATAGAATAGATCTGTAAGTTTATTTATTTTGCTTATAAATATTTTACAACTTTAAAATTTTATATAAATTTTAATCTCTTCAATCGAAATGTCGCTTTTGCGGCTTGTACGTGGTCGTTGTTTATGTGGTGTTGAAAATGAAGTCACTGCACCAGATGCCACTTGTCCAGCCTCTTTAGAAATGCGTCGGTAAGAACTGTCGGAAATTCCGGTAGCTGCCATGATACGTTCCTTAAAATTTCCTAACGGTATTGTAGGAGCACCATTTGCAGCTTATTCTTTCATAAATTTCAACACATTTGCAATTATTTCGCGACCCTGACTGTGTATAACCTTCCCGCGGACCCCTAACTTCCATATTTGAGGTTAGGTTTTTAACTTTGTTAATAAGTTTCTCTGTGATACAATGATGTAAAGTAATAAGCGATAAAATGATAACATTTTCATAATGTGTACTGTGTATATATCGCAAACAAATAGAATAAGTTTTGATTAATTTGAAAATTTTTTTAATTTAAACGTACATTTTTTTCATAAATTCAACAAACACCATACTTATTCCAATATAACGTGTCAAATATTGAATAGCTCTGAAAAGAACTGTTTGTTAAATAAAGTGCAGACTGGATAATAAAAGCTAAAAGAACATAATAAACGGGCACGTCGCAACACACACTTCAAGTAAAGCAGACGGACGCCTATGCGCGAAGATTCACCCGAAACAGTAAGATGGACTCGTCCAGACGTAATTTGGTTAACGGCGCACGATGACGTATATGTATTTCTCTATTTGGGTTCACTCTATCTCTTTTATAATGGTTGAAAGCTTTCACAATTTGCATTTGCATATTATGTGTTTTATGAATTCTAAACTTACTAGATTATTTTAGAAAAGTAGGGGACTCTAGAGCTGGCAACAGGGCAATTTCATTTTGACATTGCTAGAAATCAATCAAATAATATTTCAAAAAGGCAACTTAAGAAAAAAAAAACACAGCCTGCTGGATGGCAAATCAATCGTGAATAGTGTAGTAAAACATATTTACCTGTTAAGTAGAAACAATGTAATTAAAAATAAGCGAAATTCGCAGAGAACCTACTACACAACATTCACATTCTATTGTCACATTGACGGTAAATATATTCCTGCGAAATTTAAAATAAAACTTGTTGTCTCATTGTGTAACGTGTCTCATTGTGGACCACCCTCCCCCACCTTATTACTATAACAATTTTCAGTGGCGTACATCACGGAAATCTAATTTACTGTCGTCATCTGTTAAGCAAAAGGTGGGTAGATACAGGATCATCATCATAACAACCTTTTCGTCCCACTGTAGGACATCGGCCTCTTCTCTGCCACGTGTTTCTCCTCAGCGCTAAGGTAGAAACACGGGACACATACAGTTCAACGTCGAATCCGAATGGCAGAAATTCCAGAGAAGATTTTTAGCATTAAGATTTCACGGTTGCAAGCCGAATTGGGAAATTGCGTGTGGTAGTTTCAAGAACAAAATTTGTATAAACTGCGTAGTAACGCTGGGGTTTCGAATTCAAATCGAATCGACGTTTTGCTCAGAAAGCGAGCGCTCTACCAACTGACGAGGAGACTCTAAGGCACCTCTTGGAGGTTCACTTCCCCGGCTCAACGGCTGAAGACGAGGAGGCTCCACCGGTAAGGGCTCCCCACATTGGCGGCAAGCCAATGGATTGGGAAACTGCACCGAAAGTGGTACGTCACGAAAAGATCAGATGGGCCGTTGCTTCATTTGATCTATATAAAACTCCTGGGAATGATGGCATTTTTCCGGCTCTTCTCCAAGAGAGGCGGACCTGCTTATCAAACCTCTATATCACATATTCAGAACCTGCCTTTCCCCGGGGTACGTACCAGTACCCTGGAGATCAGTAAAGGTAGTGTTTATTTCAAAAGCCGGTCGATCTGTCCATGACTCGGCCAAATCTTTCAGACCTGTCAGCCTAACCTCTTTCCTACTTAAAACGGTCGAGAGGTTGGTAGATAGGTACATAAGGGATGGCGCACTGATTGTATCGCCATTACACCCTCACCAATATGTGTACCAGACGGGCAAATCTGTGGAATCGGCCCTTCACCAAATCGTCCTTAGAGTCGAGAAGGCGCTTAACCACAGAGAAATGGCCGCTGGCACTTTCTTAGATATCGAAGGCGCTTTTAATAATACGGCCTTCGAATCAATATGTACTGCCGCTACGAACCACGGAATTGAGCTATCTGTCGTTCGATGGATAAGAGCAATGCTAGAAAACCGCAAAGCGATTGCCACTCTCTATGACAGTACCGTAAGGGTGACCGTCAGGTGGGGGTGTCCGCAGGGAGGAGTATTTTCTCCTCTCATATAGTCCCTCGTCGTGGACGGGCTCCTGCTGGAACTCAACGAAGCTGGCATCTATACGCAAGGCCATGCAGATGACCGTGCCATCCTAGCTATAGGAAAATTTACAAACATACTCTGTGGGGTAACCCAGAATACCCTTAGGAATACCCTGTGGAAACATGATCCATTATGGAGTTGTCTATTTTCGCTTCCTCTCTTATGATTTCATTTCTTTTATGCTCCATTTTAGAGATTCTTGCTGATCTTTTAATGTAATCCATTTCAAGTGCCATTCATTTGTTTTCTGTTTTTTTTTTGTTAATCGCCACACTTTGCATCGATATACATGGTGTCCCGTGATATGATTGCCATAGCTTAAGGGTGTGTGGCTGAGTTCATATAAAGTCAAAAATGTCTAATGAACATATGCTCAAAACTCTATCCTAACTGAGCTATGGTAATTTGAAATCTGAATAAATATTAGGTAAAATCTCATTCGGATAGGAAGTAAAATCGTAGGCCCCGTGTCCAAGTGTTGTTGGGCACGTCAAAAGAACCCTCAAATAGGCTAAATTTCCAGGTGTGGTAGGATCGCTCCCTGGCGTCGGTGGTTAGCCATAGTAGCAGAAATAGGCCGACGTTAAATAAAACAAACAAACAAACAAAATCTCATTAAAAGGTTAAAAGGAAGTTTCTGCAGTAATTGTTCAAAATGTCTACCCCTATTGCTGTATACATATACACATATACAGCTCATCTCAGAATGGAAGAGGTGGCTCTGCTAATAGTCTCAAGATCAGCACGAATATTTTCTGCGGCATCCATAATCCTAGCAACAAGTTGTTCTTTGTTTTCAGGATTTTCTGCATAAACAAGACTTTTCAACCTTCCCCAAAGAAAATAATCTAGGGGATTAAGGTCAGGTGACCTTGCTGGCCAAGCAACTGCTGCACCTCTTCCAATCCAACGGTTCGTATAATTTTGATTAAGAGAATCTGTTACTTGTCTACCAAGTGAGGAGGCGCCCCATCGTGTTATATCCACATTCGTCGTTTTACATTGAGAGGAACTGCATCCAGTATTGTTGGAAGGTCATTTTCCAAAAAACGTATATAATGAACGGCCGTGAAACGTTCTTCTATTATAAACGGACCAATGAGATGGTCATCAATAATACCACACCTAACATTCACCGAAAATCTATTTTGATAATTAGTCTCCCTAGTTTCCCGTGGGTTTTCAAGTACCCAACAATGTGAATTCTTGGTTTTATTGATGCCGTTTCGGACGAAGGTAGCTTCATCACTAAACAATATGTTCCGACAAAGCCTTCGATTTCTCAATAACTAGCGACTAAATTCAAGTCTTGCTGCGTAGTCGGCAGGTTTTAAAACTTGTACAGGTAAGATATGGTATGGGTACAAACCGAAATTTTGTAAGGTTCTCCATACTCTCATGCGGCTTACGTTAAGTCTGTTGGATATTCTTCGGACAATAGTAGAAGCTTGAGCGTCAACCATATTAAGTATTGCTTCTTCTTGTGCAAGCTCTTGTTGCACGGAACGTGCAGAAGTAGCTGCAGGAAACTTGCCCGTTTCTCTTAAACACCGATGGACATTGCCAAAAACTTGTCTACAAGGCACTTTACGAGTAGGAAATCGCCGACGATATTCTTCAACTGCCGCTCGTCCGTTTCCATTACAGAATCCGTAAACATAGTGCATGTCGGCGTATTCTTCATTTGAAAAAATGAACATACTTTTAAGCTAATTTGAATGTTAAATAAAAACGAAATACGCTGAATTAAATTAAGTGACGTTTCCTATCACAATGAATGACAACTGATGAATCACAGCCACCCTGACTTTTGAATAACAGCGAAATCCAGCGGTGCGTTTTCTAAAACTTCAAATGCTTGTAGCTCAGTTATGATAGAGTTTTGGGGCGTATGTTCATTAGACATTTTTGACTTTAAATGACTTCAGCAACACACCCTTAAGCTATGGCAATCATGTCATGGGACACCCTGTATAGTGATACTTTTAAATACAGCGTTATATAAGAGTGTTTTAGTTTTCCGTGATACATATTTGTTCCATAGTATATAATTCCGCTCCAGCGACTTTCCTACCTTTCATTATTTCATCATTTACATACCTTCCGTTTTTCCTTTGTCTGTTATCTGTATCCCCATATATTTATCTTCATTACATGTATCTAGCACGTCACTATTTTCCATGACGAAAGGTTCTGCGCTATCACCCATACACATATACTGACTTTTCTTTAAATTCATTTCCAGTCCCCATTTTTACATTCTTCGTGAAGTTTGCTGGCCATGTAGTGCAGGTAAACCTTACCTTGTGCGATCACTACTTGATCATCTGCATAGTGTAGTGTATACAAAATGTCATCGTCTATCGGCATACCCATTCCTTTGCATTTTCTTTAATTATACACCTTAACAAAGAAATAACAAAGAAGTTCATAAAAAACTAAAAATAAACGCAACAATGAAAGTTCATGACCACAGTGTTCTGATATTACCACCGTATCACCGAGAATTAAATGCCATCAAAATGATTTGGGCCACTGTAAAACATTTTGTAGCTTCAAAAAATGTTATTTTTAAATTAGAAGATGAAAAAAATTGGCAGTATTTATGGATATTACAATAGATTCTTTAGTAACTATTGTTAGTGATATTGACAGTGGTTTTGGTTTTAGTGATACCTACTTCGAACAATGCATAGCAACAATTTTTTAAATTATACAGTAATCAGTAGTATTAATTATAGAATTTATTAATAGATTTTTTCTACAGCTGTCAAAAAAACGTGACATTTATGTATCGCTATCAAGTTGCAAAGTTTGTCATTTTTGATTAATGAAAAAAAAATATTTTTTCTTCAAACGTCAGTAAATCTGTCATTTTTCGACTGTGTAGGCGACCGTAAAGTTTCATTTTTCCTCCGCCGGAGCTTTAGTTTTCACTTTCCCGCCGGCGGAGGGAAAAG
>JABXWE010059624.1:0-15210 GCA_014611495.1 Limonius californicus
ACGAGTCTAACATGCCCCACCCTTGAAAAACCCCCCCAACTATGCTACCGAGTCGCTCCCGCTGCTCCCGAATTAATTAAAATTCGGGCCACAACGGGAGTCGAACTCGGGTCAACCGGTTGCGAAGCGGACTCTCGCCCACTGCGCCACTCGGTCGCCTTTTCACTTTATTACGAACTACCATTCTTTAGGAATACAATACTTACCTATACCTACACACAATTCCATTGTCAAGATTTACCTATTTAATTTTCTTAAAATCAGCATAATGCCAATTTATGTTGTTGTACACTATACGCATTGCCTCTTACACTGGCTGCTGTTCAGTTTTCAGCGTTCAGGTAGACGGTCGGTTTAGGATCCCATTAATGAACTAATGAACAATTAATGAACTAGAGAAGCTGATGAACTTTGCCTACATTTTCAGAATACGAAAAAACCTTGTTTCTAATTACTGTATAGGTACAATTATTTAACATTACTTTTAATATTTATTTACAACAAACAATGTGTCATAGCAGCAAATATTTGTCTAATACCCTCGTCAATATTCACTTCAAATACTTTTTAAGGTTTCTGAAATACAGAATCATTTTAATTAATTCCTTAAATAGCCCAAGATGGAAAGTATGAGTCATTCGTCAACAATCTACAAAATTTTCCCAGTCCTTTCGGAAAAATGGAAATCCCATCATGTCACAGCGGCCAACAATACAAATTGCCATCACAGCAAGATTCCATTTACTTGAATTACCTATTCCATTACAATTTTTAAAGCAAACAAAAGTACCCTCAATATAAAGCAAAAATAAACGGTGCAGAATGCACTTTTTCCCTAACCGTCAATACTAAGATCTAATAATATATTGGGAGTGAACTTAGCCTCGATATCGCCATTCTGTTCGGTAAATCGGCCACAGAACAACAGGCCGTCATTGGCCGGATAAAATTCCAAACCACGCCTAGTGACCTTTCCCTTGACTAGTTGTTAGGGTAAATCATCACCAGTGCACGAGGTAAAAATCGGGAACTAGTTACTCTATAAGGACGTTTTAACAATTTAGTTGCATCCCACTGGGAAACGCCGTTGCAGGTCCGGCGCAAGGAATATTGAATATTTCAAAAATTGCCTCTTTTCTATGATTGTGTAGCGTTACCGTACGTTGTATTTGAAGAATTTTACCTAGAGTTAGTTTAGGTTCGTGTGATTTACAAAGAGGATCATGTAAAATTAAATCAATAATATAATTTCGAGGTCTATGGAAGCCAAAAACAAATATCAAATTAATGCTGAACTTATTTAGTTAATGAACAATTTAAGAATTTGCTGTAGTTTTTCTAATGGTTGCCTGTATCTACTTTCCATAAATATGAAATAGGATTAATCCCTTTCAAAATTCTTGTAATAATGTAGCATAGGTATATTAACAAACCGTAACTGTATGCAGAGAACATATAACTTTCAATTGGCGAAAAATAAATTTGAAGTTCAGAATAGAAAAATAAGAATGGCGTCCTACTTGGCGTAAGCTATCTAGACATCATTGCACCGGACTTTAGGTCAGTGACGGTTCGCCAAGTGAAGTAGGTGAAGTACCTCTTCACCTAAAATTCTCATTCAATTGCTAATATTTATTTAAATTACATAACAAATTATTTATCAGCATTACACGTCGTTTATTTGTGGCATACATACTCGCAGATGCAATAAGCTTAGTGAAAACAAACACATTACACTTTTTCTGGTTCCCTATAAATTTTAAAAGCAGTCCGTCGAGCGTGAACACAATGACCATAAAAAACCATACCTACAACACTCAACTGTAGTGAAGGGTCAGCCGCAAACGTATTTTAACTCTGTACTTATACCTCCGTGGTCATGGTAACGCCTACGTCAGTATCTACAACTGGCTCACGGTGAATCGCGTAAGTGAAGAGTTCAGTCGCAATAAGCCGCTGAACTGCATGTTCGGGTTTGTCCGTCGGTTTTTAAACGATTTCAACAATTTTGAATTCACACTTTTAGCTGTAGTATTTAATGATATTTTCTCTGTCACTGACACATTATTTGATGTTCTCCAAAAGAAATCATTGAATACCTATTAATTTTTGTATTGCAAAAATAATTAAAACTATTGAACTATTAAAGAGGAAAAGGAATGACGATTTCTTTGATACACTCTTCGAAAGGACTAAGGAAATAGAAATAACACAAATCGATATTTCTAAGCGCCCTAAGCGAGAATACGATAGCCTTACAAATAGTGACAGAAAATATAGAATTTTGTTTTGTGAAATACTGGATCACATTGTAGGGAATGGAAATAGAAGTAAGGTTTCAATACTGCGATAAGTTACAGCTCATGTCTTTGGCTGATACTACGAAATCGGAAACTCGAACAATATGATTCGTATTTCCGTCTAAAGCATTTGAAAGTTTAGGTCAATTTTATGGCAAAATATTTACAAAAAGTCAGCGTCTTCAAAACGAATTAAATCTTCTTTATGCCGATGAAAGTTACCGCAATCTACAGACCCAAGAATTACTAGAATATCTCAATGAGAACAAAGATATTTTTACCGAAGCCTACAAATTGTTTTGCCTCATATTAACTATTCCGTCGACAAGTGCATCAGTGGAAAGAAGTTTTTCTTGCCTTAAACGAATAAAAAAGTACTTAAGAAATGTGGTATCTCATGAAAGGCTTTCTTCTTTGGCAAATATATAAATTCAAAAAGAACTCTTTATTAGAATTAATAAAATATCAACCAATTTACGAAGACATATTAGCTAATTTTGCTGCACTAAAGGACAGAAGGATAGACTCGTCTACAGAAACTAGGCAAGTTGACATTGAATTATATTTTTTCTATTTGTTATTATTAGGGTTATTATAATAGCACTTCCCCTAGTTTTTTAACAGCGAGCTGCCACTGCTCACTGCTTTAGGTTTAAGTTATGTAAAACATAAAACCCCCATCCCACTGTAAACAATTTTATAAAAACTCATGACATCTTGTCCCACACAAGTATTTTGAATATATGTCACACCCTAAAAAATTTCTATAATATCAGTTGCTACGTACGAAACTAGAAGTGAGGTTATTGTGTACTATCAGTTAAGTGTGGTGGTATTCTTTGCACTAATGGAAAACTCACACGTCGAACATAAATTATTACTAGCATGTGCAATAATTATATTCAGGTACTACCTATTTCATAGAAAAACCACACATACCTTTACGTGACGTTATTAAAATACAGGCACCATAAAATTAATTTTTGTATGATGTTACTTATATAAAACAGCACGGTGTCACACAGTAAAAATTTTTTTAAAAACATTTAATACATCAAAAAAATTACACAAATTACACAATGAGACAGGGACTTAAGGGGGTCTTAAAGCTACCTGACTACCAAAAATATGAGTTAATTTTTACATCAACAAACCATTGCATTCGTTTCCCTGTCCGCCAGGAAGCTTAGGGCCATCTACCTGAACGCCGAAAAACTAACTGCAGCCAAAGTGTACGACAATACGCATAACATACGATAAGGTAAATTAGTAACAGTCTTGGCATTGTTATGATTGTAAAAAAAATCAGATACATTAGAAATTGGAATTGAGTGCATATGTTTTTAAAGAATGGTAGTTTGTAATAAGGTGCATACATTTCACTAAATTAATTCCCCAGTTATCGTAAAGGAAGATCAATTTTACCATATTTTTGGAAATTTTTTTTCATACGTTTTTATAATTTTTTTGATATTTTTCACCTTATTTCATTTTTGAAATGTACTCATTGAAAACCACAACTGGAAAGATCGATTAACGTAGTTACAGTGACAATAAAAACTCCTAATTCTTGGCTTATTTTGCGTTACTTTAGTAAACATTCCGTAAAACTACGACAGACGGCTTAAAAACTACACTAATATAATCTACAAATATACAATAATATATAATATCTACAAATGTACGGTTGTAAACCGCACTGTATACGTGCTAGCTCATACATTTTGCAATGCACTTCGTTAATATAAGCTAACCCATCTATGGCATTCATGCAAAAATATTACAACACGGTTTTAAAAGTAAAGAAATCCATATACATAGTAAGCGCATCCCATTTTTAAAGTCTGAAAGTCACTCTAGCTAGGAGATAGCGACGCGACTGCAATGCGACCGACATAAACCAATTTCGCGCGACTCACCCTGCTCAGTCTCCAGCGATCACTGTACGCTACTTTTTGCGAGATGTGCAAAAATAGTGGACCGAGATCTCCGATCTACATTATTTATGTTGTAGCAAAGAACCCAACCAGTACCTACGTTTCATTTTCTTCGGCCGGTAAATGTAATAAGCAAGCAATTACTAATTCTTCATGACTCGACATTTTACAAGTTTGAGCTGCCCAGACACACCACCCTCAAAAGACTAGACGCAGTCGTGTAGCTTCAGTATGCGACGCTTCAAGTTAATAGTTGCCGACACGTTGCGTCGCGTTGCAGTCTCGTTGCAGTCACGTCGTGATCGTGAGAGAGCGGCTTTACGACTTTTCATCGCAGTGGCCTAGTTAGAGTTGTGTGGGGCGCAGGAAATAAAATTGGTCCCGGAAAAATTTCATTCTGTTTACAAACAATTGTACCTGGACGTATGAATCTAAGAATAAAAATTCATTTTTATTAATCACTTTCTTACTTGAAATAATTTTTTTCTCGCTTTTACCTCTGCAAAACGATGCTAATTTCTTTTATGTCTCAATCTTGTTCAATTGATAGAACTGCAAAGCCAGATAAGCGTTGTTGGAACGTTGTACTTCATAAATAAATTTTTTTGGCACTGGCAACAGCCACAGCGATTGTTAAAGATAAAATGCAAGCAAAAGTAGAAGAAAACGTTATGTACTTTATAATCAACGAAAAGAAAGTTCACTTATACACGTAATTTTTTTATTTCTGAACTCGTATAGATACGTCTTCGAAATGATATTAAAGTGATGCGCGTCTCAGAAATATCGTGGGTTATTCCATCACCACTTTCATACTTCTTTCACATACATTTTTTCCGAAAATGTGTCTATATTTGACGGAATAAGAACACAAGAAAATTCTAATAAACTTTTCATATCAGTAAATCTGCTTTCGAGCTGAGATATTACGACGTATCTCAATTTTAACTTTTCCCTTTTATACTGTAAAGAACGGGGTCCCTTTCTAATTCGGCCCTGGTGCGGTGGCACCACCTGCGCCATTGTAGCTACGCCGCCATTAATAAAACATATTCAAAACAATTTATCCAAAAGCCTACTTGTATCAAGTTCATAATACTTTAGGAAACGTAATGAAAGGATTGTAACCGCCTCACAAGGTCGTTTATGTATTCAAAAATAAATATTTTTTATTTACGAGTAAAAACAATCCAGCAATTGAACTTTGCCTTAATGGCTGTAGTTGATTTAAAGACGCATTTACTTTTAATTACAAATAAGTAGATAATTATGATAGCAACTATATGTGACTATACATATGTAAGTATGGTCTCATCTAATTCTTACAACTAATGTGAACTTATTCTAATATTGGCTACAGCTAATTTTGATTATACGTAATTTAAATTTTAAGTATACTAATAATTTTGTACCAATCTAATTCTAATTATTTCTAATTCTGATGACAAGTATAATTTCAATAGGTATCTATAGGTAATTTTTATCGCACATAATTTTTTTTAACTGATTTCCGCCTGAAGTCCTTCAATTACATCTTACTTCCATTACATAGTTGCGCTGGTATATAATTTTAACTACACCAATTGCGACAACATTTAATTTCAATTACATGCTTTCCATTTGTCATCTATATGGCAACTAATTTGGAGTATGTTAACTTGTTGGTTTTGACCGGACGAGAACTAGGTTGCAGCTTTCTAGGTCGTATTGGCCACATTGAAATTGTATCGTGCCAACGTACGTAGGAATTTGTTACACCGGTAACTAATCATATACTGGTATATCTAATGTATGATCAAACAGGAATTTAATCAATCGTGGCGTTAACATCAAAGATAGGTACGTCTTTTAATTGATTCAAAAATAATAAATACAGTTAATCACTTGGACATTTGACGTTACAAAAGCCGATACTATCAATCAAAAGTTTATTTGAACGGTTAACTAAAAATTGGAATAATATTTCTTGATTTTTATTTATCTACATTAGTAATATGAGTTGAAAATGTACACAATTCAAGAAATTACATAATTCTTGACACTTCTATTCCACGTGTCGCACAGACAATCTGAAGGTTAAACATGACTTGAAATTTTCTGTTCAATCACTCAGTACCATAATTTTATGCGTCTATTCGTGTGTAATAATCAAATCAACAGAAAATGATAGCGCTCAATGAAATCATCGTCATACATGCTTGTAAATATTGCAATTCACCTTCCATTTCTAATATGTACTCACATCAATTGCTTTCAGATTACTGGCATAATGCCTTTCTCAAATCTTCCTAGTACTTTTATATTGGTATTAGAAGATGATTAACTGTCAACATTGTCAAAATCATTGGCGAAACGTCATATACAGACCTTATCAATTTTAAGACATATGATTATCTACTAAAATTAACATTTTCGCCTCTCAACCATTTTTACAAAATGGCCAAAATCAACAAAATTATTAAATAAAACAAAAAAGGGATAAGATTAAAGGAAAGTAGACCTCATTGACATGAGTATACAACACAAGTGTTTCGGAAGGGAGCGGTTAGAATCACTACAAAAAGCCAACAGTAATTTTTTTAATGCGGTTGATCAACACTGCGTACAATGTACTTATGCATGAACACCATATGTCATATCTGTTCAAGATTGTATTAAACTATATAAACTAAGTCTGATAGTCTTCTTTTTCTTCCAGTGCTTTATCTCAGGAGGAGTTGCAACCTTCTCTCCTACGCTTGTGTTGCGCGTTTAAAATGGCTCAGACATGCAGGACCTACAGCTTAACGTGGGCTCCGAACCACAAGAAGTGTAAACACTTTTACACCAGAGAAGATTTACTAGACGGAACACCTCGCTGGTTGGCCATTACTTTGCGAGGGAAAATTGTCGTTAAAAATTCGGTGTTCCGGTAAGGAGAATTGAACCCCATACCTTCAGTATAGAAGTCTAACGCGCTAACCTCTAGCTACGGCAGACTCAACTCTGATACACATATGACTAATTGCAGATGAATAGATAAATAAATTAATTTCATATGTCTTGGAGTAACCAGCGTTGCCGCAGCTGGCGAAATGTTTTGTTTCAACCTAGTTGATGTATTTCAGCACTTGGGGACGACTTAATGTTTCAATGAAATTTTGTAGACATTCATTTAATGAAGAACCACAAAATAAAAGATCTATAGAACATCCAAGAAAAAGATCGTATGAGCCTCTAAAGCTAAGCGAAACAATTGGTTGTAAACAGGAAATACTGCACCTAAAATAGGCAGACGAAGGTCTTTATTGCAGTAGAAAAAGCTTTTATGGTTGAAGTGTTTTTTCGTAACGGCCACAAAACCGTAATGTTTGTAAGTGTTCAATACCTGACTGCATCCAAAATATTCCAAAAAGCATATCCAGAAATCACGATTGAAATTAAAGCAGTTTTATTATTTTAATGCGCTCGGTAAAATTATTTCGTGACAAGAACCAAAATGTGGTAGACGGCCAAGCAAAGCATCCACGTTTGTTTACAACGTTATCTCAAATACAAAATCTATATCGACGACTTCGTAAACTAACACGGGAAAAAAATGTGAAAAAGTTTCTACAGTACTTAATTTCTACCCACTGATTATGCAAAACGTGTAGAATTCTATTGTTGTTTCTTTATGACATGAATCAGCATATGCTGGTTTGAAGATTTTTACTCGAGTAAAACGTGGTCCTATCGTTCCGATTTAAAATGACTCACAAAATACACGAATGAGGAATGGAAAAAAACCGTATTATTTATTGCGAGACACCACTTTTTCCACAAAAATATGTTAGGTTACGTTTGATCTAAAGAAGAAGTTGCTGCAAAACATAGGACAATGCGTTTACAACTTCTGAATTGTTCTGTACCTCTGTCAATTTTTTTAGAGAAGTTTTCTGCCTTCTGATAGTGTAATGTAATGTGCGTTTTTTAATGGGTCCGGTAGATTCCTTGATTTAGGTTGAATATTGCTTTTTTAGAATGTACTGATAGCTAGACAGTCTGTCCGTTAAATGCGTTTCATTTAAGTCACCTTGTGGAGCTATATTTATTACAGATCTTTGAAAGATCTTGGACAGAATCCAACAAAGAGTATAAAGCAATTCAAAAGTCAACTTTTACAATGTGCACAAGACTTTAAGAAACTTATAGAATGATCGTAATCTTTGCAGATGTTATGCATGCGGAAATATTTAAGTATTTTGTGTTCTTGGGTAGTAACTAATTGTGGTAACTGTACGATACATTAATTCATAACTACTAAATAATGGTAATAAGTGTTATAAACTGTATGTCCTAAGTACAACACGGGATTTGTCCTGACAGCCAATCTAGTAAATAAAAGAAAGTGTACCAAAATACTAGATTGAGGAAAACAAAATTATTAGCATCACCATACAATTGACAAACGTAATGGGGCGTAAATCATCAAATTGACTAACAACGGGATCTTCAAAAACTTAATTCCCTAAGATCGTCCTAATAAAAACGGAGAATTATTATTTCATTTTACCTAACATCATTTTATTATTACCAATGGTAATGGTAGTGATACACACCCATACATTTTGGGCAAAGATATTTTGTTTTATTTGAGCTCACAAATTTATATTTTACAATTAATAAGTATTTAGAAAAAATATTCTCATCTTCTGCAAATATAGCTGACCCTCAACAGCTAGCATCTATCCAATTCCAAATTATTTATTATTCCACATTTCGTACAAAAAACCCTACATCTAAACATATGTACATAAATCACGAACCAACGGCCTTTTTAGGAGATGTCTCCTCTTCATTTAGACAGTTATCCTTCAAATTGCAATTAACACGGCACACTCATGATATTGTTATTGAAGGCATTTATATGATTATGTTCATAGTTGATTCAATTCCACATGAAACAAGAAAATGGGTGTATCTAAACAATCTAAAACGACGTACATCCTTCGAACTCTTGCAATAAAATATTACAGTTTTACTATATTTAAGTAGGTCCAACCTGGAACCTTTCTAAGGGTCCTAAACCTACTTTTCAACACGTGGGTCATGTAGCGCATTAGAAAACATGTAAGAGTTAGTTTTCAGTGATATCTATGCTCCTTATATACCCGTCCGACGATGGATAGCGAGCGGCGGGAGGTAGAAGCACGGTCAGCACTCATCAGTTGCACAAGATACCAACGTGTGTGTACGCCACAAGCTTGTTGTGTGTTTTCTTTAAAGCGCAACACCAGTTGCGTTCCGGAAAGATACTTGTTCATCCCCGATGTAGCTTGGAATCGTCGAATGGAGGCTATAGTTTTTTTAGTAAATTGCCAACCGTGACAATAATAGAGTGAAAACAATAGATCTCACAGTAACACGTTTAATCAATGTAAATGTTAAAAAGGGTATTAACAAAATTTTCGAATTTGCGCTCTATAGAAATAGGTATAGAGTACTAATTATGATATGTATATCCATTACTGTGGTGCTAGCTTTCTGTATTTTAAAGTATTAAAAGAAGGGCGACAGGAAAAAGTTTTGGTGTTTTGTATGGTGATTTCGAATTTAAATTTTGTTTCAATTACTACTTGCGCTTTGTATAGTTTCCAATAATGCCTAGTCAGTTAAGATGCCCATTTTCACAACACAACAATGTAATATCCATTATTTAGCCAGAAATAATGGCAACTTAGGAATTTTAAATGAAGCATCTTGTATTATTTTAAATATATCTACTCATATATTGAATTCTATATATGTATAGGTATATATTTAAAATCAATTATAACGCAGACATTTCGTTGTCATGGTGTCATATTTAAACAAAATCACGATTGCTTGGAAAACAAATAATGGGTATAATAAACAGTAGCTATTCGCTAAAAGCATTAAACTCATGTTCGAATCAGTTTCTCTCTTACATCTATGCAGTTTGGCTCGATACCAAACGGATGTACCAGCCTTGTTTTGTTAATATCATTTAAACCTTGTTGGGATTTATTCAGCAGCATATCGATGTAGTGTCTTCCTTTATAGATGTGCTTCAAGAAAAAAATCTAGTAGGGTTATATCGACGGATCGGTAAAGCCATTATATACCAGCATGCACTTGTTATCACTTATTGTCATCAGTATTAATTAAATTTAAATCCTGACAAACCAGTATTGTGTGCTGGTACACCATCCTGCTGATAATAGCTTTTGTCCTTACGTGAAACGTTCATTTCAAAACACTTCAGTGACTCGACTAATAAGGAAGTGACTATTATTTACTGTTGCTTCATCATCATTATCATCATCATCATCGCTTAACCACATTGGTTCATTGTGTTTAATTATCGCAAAATATAAAACTCTTGATTATGTGTTATTTTAAACGTATTTTTAAAGCTACATTTTCCTGATTCCTAAAATGTAGGATATTTTATTTAAACCTTCAAAAGTTTGCATTAATAATTGAATGTGATATTCGAAGCAGCCGCAAAAAACACAGAAACTTCTTACATTTAACCTACTTTTTAACTTTAAAAATTAAAAAGTTAGTAATGATGGATAAGTTATAATTGCGGCCCTGGGTATCTCACATTTAACGGGAACGTATACATGTCAATGGTTTATTTGAAATATAGCAACGGTGAGTATTGCATTGCTTCTAATCTCCAAGATTTATAACAATTGCATGATAATCTGCTTACTATAAATCTTGTATGATCGATTGTATATTTCACTGGTTCATCCTTGAAAAAATAAATAGTTGTTACTAAAAACGCTCGTTATGAATTATTTTTTGGAAAAACATTCGTTCTGCAGGATCATTGTAAAAGTCAGATATACAAACAATTCCTTTTTTGATAACTTAAAACAATTTACATTTTCAGATTTCAAAGATTCCATACACGTGTTTCTACACCTCTTTTGAAAATCAGATTAACTGGACTAAGTACATTTAATTCTCCTGAATTAAAGGCAATAAAAAAATTAGATAGTAGTACAAATATCTAACTGATAGTAATTACTGGTTATTCAAATTTGCAAGCCAAAGTCTAATTTGAAAGCTTATCTTCTCGAAACCAAAAATTTCTTCTTTTTATCTTTAACCCTTACCGCGTAATATCCTACACAAATACAGTATAGTCTACAGGAAGCGAAAGAACAGCAAGGTCTATACTGAGAGATGATGAGAAATACTATTTTTAGTTTTCTATATTTAGCCAATAGCCTTGTCTTGAGAATAATGCAAGCCCAAGAACCTTATTCCTATATCAAATCAAAACTGATACCTAGTCTGCAGAATTAACAGTCATTTTTCAGAATGATATACTTTCCGAATGGTTGCTTATATTTCAATTTTTAATGCAGTTCCATAGTAAAAATCTCCATAGTTCCTTTTTGTAGAATACACTGCCAGATTTTTACATTCCGTACTATAAACAGTATAGGTACTAATTTCTTGTACAATACTCGATATTGAAATACAGTCTATTCCGCTTAAATAAGCCACCGGTTAATCGGGACAATTGCTTATTTGGGCCAAATTTTAAAGAACGGAAACCCAATCAAGGAAATAACCGCAATTTACATCGCTTATTTGGGACACCGCTCCGTTGAATCGGGACAATAAATTTAAGATCAAAATATGTAATACAATGGCAAAACTTTAAACTCACATGAAAAGACATTGTAAACAGTTTAATATGTATTCTTCACGAAATGCAGTGAATAACAGCACTTAAATCGTGTTTTTTTATCTTGTATATCAGACATCACATATGTATGCTGACGACACGGCGCCGGGGATTCACATGCTGACTGCCGCAGACTCACACCTACACATTCTTAGGCGTGCTGGAGCTGGTGGAGTTAACGTATATTCATTAGAAGCTACACCAAGCAACGCCGCCGCGCGTATGAGACGTATAGTAAACTCGCTTTTTCACAATTTCATTTAAAAATTTATATCCCTTGCCAAATGCCAAGAAATCACTTGAAACTTTTAAGTAAAATTATTTGCTGGAAAAAATTAAATGGCAGCTCTGGAAAAATATCAGTCTAGTCTTAACCCCATAGCATAACATAACGTACACTCGATTTTACTTTAACTGTAACTTGCCTTTGCTTACCTCTAACTGTTCGTCCGGTTGTTATGTAATATATCACTATATGTGTAAAAAACCCTCTGAGAATATTCATATAAGAAGGCATGTTTTCAAATTTCAGCGTATTCGCCATATGAACGGTGCTAGGTTTTCAAGATCAATTAGATTTTGTTTTATTTGTCAATGGCAACCGTCGTAGTGTACTTTCGAACACCAACATTACAGTCTATGAAATTGAGGTCGCACTTTGCATATTTCAAGCTGCATCACATCAGATGTTCATTGAAGATAATTTTCACTGATATACTGCCGTTTTGATTTTGAGCCTAGTAGCATACTACATTTTTAAAAGGCGAGGCCTTTTTACAGATTATACGATACATATTAATATAATTATATAATTATTCTATTATTAAATGATATTGCTTACTTGTTAACTACTATGCGTTTCAACGATATAAGGCAAGAAAGTAAGAAACAATTAATAGTTAAATACTACAGTATTCCTTAATAAAAACAATTTCATTTAAATCTGAAAATGGCAACTTCAACATTCCATATTTTACATACGTAACCAATAATTAATACAAGCATACGCATTACATGCATTTGTCAAGTGTGGAAATTAACATTTATTACCTAGCACTAGTTTCATGCATGTAAATGTTCTAGGCGTAAAACTAAGAGAATGTACTGGTTAATAAGAAAATGATACTGCTATTATAGATACGTCCCAAGCTCAACAAAAATAGACTGTCAGCAGGGAAAGTAATGAAAAAAAATCATCGGCTTAAATAAAATTGAAAACAGGCCTTGAGTTTATGTGTATACTCTATTATTACCCCATACCATTATGTTCAAAAAACAATACATAAGGGTAGGTTTAAGATTTAGATGTATTAACTGCCATTACTCTGTCATTGTCAAATTTTATTGTTTTACCAATACAATTTATATTCACCGTGGATCATAATAAAATTATGATTTAATCGGATTTTCGTAACAATGTTCAAGAAAATGGAGAATGGATTGACAGTCTGCAGCTATGCAATGGTGAATTTCGTCAGGTTCTTGAAACCGCTTTTCTTAAAGAAAATTTTTATACCACAGTTAAAGTGTTAATTTATTTCGTGATACTGAAAGCATTACTCGAAAGGTGGGAAGTAGCAGGCCAAACGCTCGTACGCAAAATGTAATTGGATGAGGCGTCTACCAAATATTTATGAAAACTGTCCCAAAATGTTGTATTATCTTTAGTTATCTGCCACACCATTGTCAGGAAGGATTTGAAACTGTTCCCATACAAAATTCTAGCGTTACATGAATTACTTAGCAACACATAACAACAGACGCACTTTATATTGCCAGTGGTTCCAAGAAAACTTGATGAACAACAACCAATTGCTAAATTTAACTTTCTTCTAATGATGCTTGTTTTACCCTTTCAGGATATGTTGATTCACACACCATGATTTATACTGACCCTCGCAGAGTGATGAAAGGTAATAAATTCACGGCCAACCCGAAGTATTTTTTATTTGAACATTTATTACGATATAAATATTGAACATTTATTACGGTATAAATAAAAACTAATAAATTAATCAAGCCTAATACTTCATAGCTACTAAAAACCAAGATATACATATTTCGTGTTACTGGTCTATATAATCGTAAGAATCATTGAACGTATCCATCCATCTATCCCTCGTATTTTTGAAAAAATTCGAAACTGAAAATGTAGAGGAATTAGTGTAACTAAAAGATTCCAGAAGCTATAATCCATATTTAAAAATTCCATAAAAACTATTAAAAAGAAAATTGCTCATACATAGTATCATGAGAGGTAAAATTGTCCCGTTCAAATTTGATGGTCGAAGTAACCAAGCAATGGAATTACTTGAAACAAATAAATTTGAATATAAACAAACATCCAACTTTACCAGGATAAACTTAAATCTCACGTGATATCTATTCATTATGACTAATACACGAAGAAAGTTCTATTTGAAGTTGACACAACGTTTCGATCATATAATCATATTTCTTTATAATATCTACATTCACCCCAATTTTCATCATTTAAAAATTGGAGTAGTTGTTCATATTTGTAATTAGTCAGCCAATCAACGAAAAAGAAAAACTGATTTAGACAATATATCGTTAGAATATAATTTACTGGAAAATTTGTTTATTTATTTGATTCTGAGAGTCGAGAGTGAAATATTCAGTGTAATTATATTAATTATATATAAAATTGCAATTTTTATTTTTAAGTTGTTATAGATGCTGGTACAACATTCAGCAACTGACTTTTTGATTATAGCCTGACTAAAATTTTTTTAGGGTGCAAAATTTGAAATCTTTTCTATTTTATGTATGCAAAAGTCGGAAGTGTTACTTTGTGGGTTTGGAGAATATAGTATTTATTTATGTATGACACTGTATTCATTTTGTATGATAATATACACACATCAAAATGGTCTAGGGGACAAACGTAAAAAGTATGTTTGCAAACGTTAATCAAAATTTTTTGTGATTATAGCATACAGAGCTTTATTCTGACAATTTCTAGATCCAGTTGGCGATGTTTCTTTTTGTTTTTGTAAAATAGTTGTGTTCAGTTGATGACATTTGTATCGAAAAGGTGTTTTTGCTCTTTAGATTACTCAGTTTATGTGTATTGAAATAAGAAACAAGGTGGGCTTTATAGTGTCTTAGAATCAATAAAGATGGAAAGAGTGCATCTTAGTCGTGATATTCAGTTAAGAGCTGTGGGCATGATACAAGAAGGTATGACTATTCGAGACGTGGCGGCTGCTGTAAATTCTTGTAAAAGTACCATTGGGCGCTTGTGGCAGCGTTATCA
>JABXWE010059631.1:0-10882 GCA_014611495.1 Limonius californicus
TACTAATTAAATTCTCCATAAATGCAAAGACATCGTCAACGTTGCCAAGTATAATATTCTTTAAGTGTCTCGTGTGAGGAAAGTAAGCACTATAGGAAGTTCGTGTTAGTGTTTTTGAGGACTGTATTTCTTACAGAAGAGTGCTACCTGAAGCTTTTAAGGTATTTAAAGGACACCCTGTATAAATTTCTTTATCGTGGAGGCTTATAATACACACATTTTCTGAAACAATGAAACAATTTGTACTTTTTTTAGTCATGTCAATGCAAGTTAAGACTTGTTTTGCAATATTGCATTGCTATTGTCTGCAAGTGTAATAGCGTTGTGGGTTGATTTTCCTGTGTTTTCTTAACTTGTGGTCAGATATTCATTTTGTTCGAATGTGTACACATTGAAATGCCTCCAGTAAGAAATGTAAGTGAGCATAATGCTGTAAAAATTGTCACCTTGATGGAAGAAGAGTATAGCCAACGTGAGGTTGCACGGAAGTTTGCTGTTCATCATACGACTATTGGCCGATGTCTTCAGCGGTTTACGGCAACAGGTTCACATGCTAGGAGACCAGGGCAAGGGCGACCAAGATCCACAAACCAAATCGACGATCGTTTTATACGCCAACAAGCATTAAGAAATCGGTTCCTCACCGGAAACGAGATAAAAAATCGACTTCAAGATGTTCGAAATGTCGCGATTTCTTCCAAAAAACAGTAAGAAGGCTCCAGGAATCTGGATTGAGTGCAAGACACCCCGCAACAGGCCCTCTCTTAACCATAGCCCACAAGCAAGCTAGGCTTCAGTTTGCTCGGGAACATGTGGATTGTGATTTGGATGACTAGATGAGAGTCTTGTTTACTGATGAAGTCAGAATAGGCTTAAAAATTTCCGATGGACGCACTTTTATCTGGAGAAGACCAGGAGAAAGATACAGCCAAGCATGTATAGTTCCCCAAGTTCTTTTGTGGGGGGTCAATAATGTTTTGGGGTGGCATTTCTTTCGAGGCTCGTACAGATCTTGTAGTGATCCGAGGAAGAACATTAAACGCTCCGTGGTACATCTAGGAGATTCTGGACGAACATGTCGCACCGTTTGCACCTTACATAGGCAACAATTTTTTGCTAATGGACGATAATGCCAGACGGCACCGAGCCCAGATCGTGAACGAATATCTGAACGAGGTTAGCATTCAACGTTTAGAGTGGCCACCGCGTAGTCCTGACTTGAATGTGCTAGAACATGTTTGGGATCACCGTAAACGACGCATTCGACGTCGAAATCCTGCTCCTGAAAACTTGGCTGAGCTGGAAAACGCGGCTTTTGAAAAATGGCATACCATTCCCCAAGATTTCATAATAAATCTTTTCCATAGCATCCAAAGACGTTTGAGGGAAGTTATTCGAGCTAAAGGCGGCAATACACGATATTAAAACTGAAAGTTTTGTTTATTTTCAATTTTTTTCATTCCTAAGTTTTCACTGAATATTTCAATAAAATATAGATTCTTTTTTTGGTACTTTGTTTCATAACAAAATTTTTCGAAATCATTGAAAAATAATTCTTTGTATTCTTATTTCAATAAATTAAATTAATTTTGATAAGTATTCTTAGATTGAAAGAATTAATTCAAAATTTATTAAGTGGTGCGTTAATTTTGTCCATCAGTGTATTTGTTGAGAAACTCGGGAAATTTGTATTTCACTCCGAAGTATTTGCTACGTATACATTTTTATTAATATTAAATAGAATATACAGTGTGGTCTATTTAAAAAAAACAGTTGAAGATCGATTTAACAGAACAACGAACATTATTTTATTCCCTAGATTCGCCAGTAAACATAAAATTTAGGTCTACTAGACTAAAATAAACATACCAGTCAAGATGGTGGAATAACTAACTAAGGCTCAGATTACAAACACCTTCCGGATTAGTTTAAGCAAAAAAATGTAGCGTTTAGTGAAATACTCTAGTATTACTTCCACGTCAATGAAAGCGGCCGACTGCGCCAGGTGATAGAGTGCCTCTTGCAGTGCATCCATACTAACATCGTTATGTAATATTCTAATAATACAGTCAGTAGTGGAAAAGACATATAGATTCATTTAAACTGCATATTTACGACTGTCTCTGCAATACATAAAATAAGTCTCTTCTTCTTCATCTATAAATAATAAAAGAAAAAATCCATAATTTTAAAAATGTTACCTTTCGTAACCATGTTTAAATAAATTCGTAAACTGTTCGTTTATAAGTTTTGAATTTATGTTGTTATTATGGAAATAGGGAAGCAAATAAAAAATAACCCTAAAAACAGAGCAACAAACTGAGGGTATAGTTATCTCAAGTTCTCCTGCCTTCCTGAAAACTGCCAGTGACTGTTTGGAAAAATATTCGCAATAAATAACAACTAAAAGTGGGTTCATTGATAGAACGATTTAAAGGCGACGAATGTATTTTTCTATTAAACGATAGAGAACGTTGCGGAGCGAAGAATCATAAAAAAATGTTTTTAGTACATCTATCCGGAAGGTCATAGATCGTATCTGCGGCAAGTCTGCCTCGAGTAACTTCAGAAAGGGGCATAACGAGTTCGCCAACGAGTTACTCAAATTGAGCAATAAAGCAAACGAGTTAAATAAAGCGCAACGGACCACAATATGTTTAGAGGGTGCGTGTGGAGTTTCACTGAAGAGGGCGGAAGCTGGTGACCGCGGCGGTACCGGAGTTGGTGGGTTTGGAGATCGTGCAATTTGATATCATTGGATTCAGTCCTATGCTCTGATATCGTTCTCTTTGGTGCACCCTAGTGCAACTTGTCGGAAAAGCTCTCGAATTGCACTTGTTATACGGTCGACGGGATACTTTCAAAGTTAATGAAAATTTACCGGCCCGGAATTAACCAATAAATATTTCACAATATTGAATTAGCCAGATGCGCGCTCCATTCCGGAAGTTATTTAGAAATAATTCTCGGTTCAGTAGCACTATAAAGTTATTTCTTACAAAAGTTGCTTATTGAAAATAATTGGGGTGGTGTCGCCAACAGCGACGCTCGGTATACCTACTGGGTAGATTAGCTCGTAAAATGTTTCCAAATGTATGCAAATAGCACGCAAAGCGTCATACTACTTAGCTGAAGCGGTCTATGTTAATTTGTTCATGTTATTATAGGATAAGATTGCACAAACATGCTATTTGATAGTCCCCCTTACGAAAACATCAGATAAGAGTCGTTGAATTGAGAAAACGTTGGCGCCAGGATTCCCTCTTATCACAGATATTACACATTCCCAAAAATACCAATTCCATCAAAATGAGATACATTCAATGCACAGAAAACTTTGCTCCTGCATTCGTACGATAAGACATGTTTTGGGAACGCAAAATGTAAGAAAAATATGATAATAAACGTTAAAAAGTTCGTAGTCACTGTTTGGAAATCGCGCCATCAGAATATAGATGGAGTTTTAATAGAATCATTTCGGGTTGCCGCTTAAAAGTAAATAAAACAAAAGTTTGTTCACCCATCTCCGATACTTCCGCGTTTAAATTTAATTAAGGATGCCCGGAAAACTGAATTATTGTAACCGCATCGGAACATTTTTAGACTTTCATTAAAATAATTCTTACAGTTTTGAATTTCCTGTCAACTCCATTTTCTCGCTAATAACTATTTTCATTTGCTGTACTTATCTGCTATATTTCAACGGTTTTGTGACACCATTACAAACAATTCTGAAATAGGTTCAGCCGAACAATAAATCTTGACACAGGAAGTAGCATTTAGTATTTCATTCAGTATTCAATGTCTACTCTGACTTTTACAAAACTAGTATTTAATATTATACGAACTGTTATGTTCATTTAATTTTATAAATTTAGTAGTAACTGTGAAGGAGGTTACCGCTTTATATTTCACTACCCTTTACAGATTTTTAAAACAGTTCTGTTTCTTAATTATTAAGAATATATTTTAGACAAATGTAATAAGCTTGCGGAACACCTTTCCTCAGTTTTCGAAACCAGATTGGACATTAGTAATCAAAATCTTGCCGAACACATAGACAACCATCTCGACACTACATTCCCAAATTCGCAATTGAACCAACAAGTCCTAGGGAACTGGCCAATTTCATCAAACAGCTTCCGGCAAAAAAGGCCCCCGGTCATGACTTCATACCAAATATCATTATAAAAAACTGCCGCCCAAAGCTCTGGCGTTTTTAGCAACAACATTTAATGCTTGCATGCGATTAAAATATTTCCCAATCATATGGAGACATGCTATCGGATTCCTTTTTTATAAACCCGGGAAACGTACAAACGATCCAACCAGGTACAGGCCCGTAAGCTTGCTGTACACTCTCCCCAAGCTGCTGGAAAAACATTCTGCATAGACTTAACAAATTTCTAAAGAGAAAAGATTGCATTCCGCATTTCCAATTCGGATTCAGAAAGAACTACTCCACCCATCATCAACTATGACGACTGGTTGAAACCATAGAGAACGGTTTTGAAAATAAACAGCATAGTTTAGCAGCCTTCTTGGATTTTACCCAAGCCCTTGACAAACTGTGGATACAAGGCTTACTTTTCAAACTTTCGCAAGTCAAATTCCCCGACTACATTTTATTACTCAGAAAATCCTTCCTATCTAACAGGACATTTGCCGTCAGAATCAACTCTTTTTATTCTTCAAAATATAGCGTCAAATCCGGAGTACCCCAGGGATCAATATTGAGTCCAATTTTGTTCAACTTATACAGGTTGAGTTTTTTAAAGTGTTACAAGGGGATATCTCTAAAACGGTTTAAATTTTTTTTGTGAAATTTTGGTGAAGTAATAGGGAGACGGGGGGACATATTCAAACATATTTTTGACATTTACCCCCCCCCCCATTTTGAAGGGCGGCGGGTAACTTTGGATTTTTAAATGGGATGATGTACTTTTTTTTATAAAATTCGAATCTACGTAAAAAACTAGGTATGTGTGCGAAAAAAAAATTGATTTGCTCTTGCCGTTACGGGATTATGATTTATTAGGTTATAAAATACAAAAAAAAGAATTTCAATTTATTTATCAAGTCTGTTATGCTGGGCGTTGATGTTGATTATTATTTGTTTCCATGGAAACGCGTTATTTTTACTTATGTCAGTTTATTGCTCAATTAAACATGGAAAATAATTTTAATGTGCAAGTTGATATGTTGTTAATTTTGGGGGAGTGCAGAAAAAACTACAGAGAAGCTGCACTAGTGTGGGCAGAGAGGTTTCCTAATAATCCGAAATCTCATATGGCATTCCCTCACCGCCCAACATAGTGGTCGCAATATTCGCGGACGACACAGCGATAGTCACCCAGGATATGCGCATAAATCAGGTGGCCCAAATCCTTCAACTGAGCGTCAGCGCTGTTTCAAGGTGGTGCAACCGTTGGAGTATCCAACTCAATCCAACAAAATGTATGACCAAAGTTTTTACCCTTCGGAGACCAACTATTCCCCAGAATATTATTACAACAACTCAGTAATCGAATAGAACCCAAATGATTCATCGGTAAAATATTTAGAAATTCACCTTGGCAAAAGATTGAGTTGGAATCTTCATATCAACAAGAAGCTAAACGAGGCGAATGTAAAACTTATTAAACGTCACCAAAGCTCGGTGCTACTTTACAAGTGAATCCTAAGACCAACCATTGCTTACGGCAGCCAAATTTGGGGCTCGACCTCAAAAACTAACTTGAAGAAACTGCAGAATTTCCAGAATAAAGTCCTCCGAATGCCATCAACGCCCCATGGTTTGTCAGGAACAAACACATATATGATGAACTTGGAGTGCCTTATATCGAAAACTTCATCAGCTTAAAGTTTTTCGAAAAAATCCAAACCTGCCCATCAGTCGTCCACTACTCCTTGGGAGCAAGAAACATTCATATCCGATTGAAAAGAAAGCTAACCGAAGACGTATTCTTCCAGAACGAATAACATTCTATGAACCAAATAAATTAATGACAGGGGGCCCTTTAGGGTGACCCCAAACTTGTGAATGTAATATTATGTATTACATATGTGAAAAAAGTTATGTATAGCACCCAGTGTGCTGACTTGACTATTGTAATAAATAAAAAAAAATTCTTAATTGTTAGTGTAATAATTATCATCATCATCTTGGCGCTACAGCCCGGTGTGGGCCTTGGCCTGCTCGAGTAGATTTCGCCATTCGTTTCTATCGCTGGCACATCTCCTCCATCTTTTCACTCCCAGGGTCTTTATGTCTGCCTCTATGTCGTCTGCGTAACGCCTGCGAGGGCGTCCTGCAGCTCGTTTCCCTACGAGACCTTTTCTCTCGTAAATTGTTCTGGTTATCTGTTGTAGCGCCTGCGCCACAATCCATTTTACTGCACGTGCCCAAATATTTTTCTTAAAATCTCGCGTTCAAAGCAATTTAGTAGTGTTTGGTCTTGTTGGTACAGTACCCACGTTTCTGATCCATATGTGAGTACGGGCCTGATTAGAGTCTTGTAAATTGTGCACTTAATTTTCCTGGGTAAACATAAAGATAGTATTCCCATTAGGCCATGATAGCATTTATGGGCCAGTAATACTCTTCCTTTTATTTCGCTGCTGGTGTCATTGGTGCTGGTGACCAGTGACCCTAGGTATATAAAAGTATCCACCACTTCTAATTTTCTTTCTTCTATAATAATGTGCTCTTCTGTTCATATTTGTTTTCTTGAACTAAGCATGTACTTCGTCTTCTTTTCATTGATCTCTAAGGCAGCAGATTTTAAGGCTGTGAATGCTTCAGTTACGACTGCGCGTGTTCTTCCTATTATGTCTAGATCGTCCGCGTATGCGAGCAGTTGAACCGACTTGTTAAAGATTGTGCCGGTAATCCTAAGGTTACTATTTCTGATTACCTTTCCTAACGCGATGTTAAATAGTATACAGGAGAGAGCGTCTCCTTGTCTTAGGCCGGTCTGGCATGTGAAAGTTCTTGATAGGTCATTTTGTATTCGGACATTGCATCCTACTTTGCTCATTGTCAGTCTTGTTAACTGGATCAGTGTTTCCGGTATCTGAAATTCTTTCATCGTGTGGTACAGCTTTTCTCTGTTTATGCTATCATATGCACAACTGAAGTCGATGAAAATATGATGTGTTTCCTGATTGTATTCTCGACATTTTTCAAGGATCTGTCTGATTGTGTAAAGCTGGTCTGTAGTAGATTTCCCGGGACGGAAACCGCATAGATATGTTCCTATTATTCTTTCTTCGTGTGGTAGTAGTCTTGCGTATAGTACATTGGAGAGTATTTTATACTCTATATTTAGGAGTGTAATGCCTTTGTAGTTGTCGCATGAGAGGATATCCCCTTTCTTATGTAATGGACAGATGATGCCGATATTCCATTCTGATGGGAGCTCCTTCCGTGTCCAGGTTCCTTGCATTACCGACAAACTAACATTTTAAAATTTTTTAATGGCATAAGTAATCTTAACGTACGATATATTTACAAATTTTAGTTAGTAACCAAACATTTTAAATAAAATAGTTTTGTGTTGTAATTGTTAGTGTTACCATAATGTTGCGGAAACTATTAGAAAGCACGACAAGCACTATTAATTGTATATTCTTGATGGCTCAGAAAATGTCGTAGTATGACGAGAACTTTATGATATGAACATATTGTTTGAGCTAAAAATATTTTTCTGACTTATTGATAACGGATCTATTTTTCTTCTCTGCGCTGTCAATAGCAAAGATATTTTTTTAGAAACTGTTATTTTAAGTCGCATAGTTCTATCTACAATTCATGTACTTAGGAAATTGCATAGGAAATTTTCCTTAATACATGACTACAGAATACTCCTGTAGATAACTGAAAACGTTGCTAAGTTTATTAAATTTCGCGGGACTACCACAGTGCCTAATAATAACCTAAAATAGCTACATTAATCTGTAGGCTGCCACCATCATTCTTACGATACAAAAATTGCCAAGTAGTAAAAAGTAAAATGCATATGGAAAATGTTTTGCAGGGATATCCGAAGGGCAACCGTCAGTTTTAGGTATTCTCCGAGGTACCAGGATAGCAGTTGTTGAGTCACGTATTCAAATGCACCCCGCCAAAGTAGTAAAAAATAGGTTAAAATCTACATAAATTTATGATATAAACCACTTTTGGACTAACCTTTGACAACTGGCTTCTAACCTAACTTTTAAATCTCTGTAGTCTCTGTCAAAGCAGGCTCCTGTTGTGGAAAAAATTTCAATTTATACTAATATTAAATATTGTTATATTTTTAGATGTGTAACAGAAAATTCCAATGTAATAATAACTACATCTGCTTAACGCAGGTTGTGCAGCCTATCAAACATTGTGAAACAAACACTCTAAGAATCTCTTAAGCCGCTACGTTCTGCATTCAGAACTAAATAGTTTGTGTTCTAGCCTAAAAAAAGCTGTAACCGCTGAACTATTCTCTACTAACTAAATAGTTGTAGTAAATGTCATAGAAGACATATAGTCTTTCACTTTGTTAATCATACTGTTCAGTACATATTAGAAGCATGTTTATGAACGACCATTTCGGTTAAATACCTTTAAAAGTAGTTGAACCGAATTTAAGGAACCACAAGTTTATATAGAACTAAAGTTCGATTAGGAAGGAGACCGCACAGATAGAAAAACCAATAGAACAAACCGCGTCTTGGAAATACGAACTTGGAAAATACATAAATAAGGTAAATAGGAGCGCGGTTGCGCATTGCTTTAAAGCTGTCCTTGCAGACGGATATATGATTTTAAAATATGTTGCTAGTCGTTTGGTGTGATTTACCGCATGTATTTCTTGTTTTCTTCCTCGTCTTTAGTGAAATACAAACAAGAAGCAGTCCTCATAAACTTTTCACATGCTCAGCGTGGAGGAACGTGTTAGAACTTAAATTATTTAGAAAATTTAAAGCAAAGTATACGCAGAACCGCACTTTCTAAGAAGATGAGGTCTCATGTAAATAAATTTGCTTCTGATTACAACATTTGTAACAAAGTTTTCCACTATCCATCAATATTGTTTATTTTCTTCTGGCATTGTTTCGTGGCGGAAAGATTTTTCAATATTGAGAACGAAATTTCAGGTCTAAATAACGCATGAATTTTAGTGAACACAAAATCATCAATGCCATGACGATTGCGCTTATTGCTGAATGATAAGAATTTATAACAAAACTAAGATCAAAGTATATCGCAAGGAGAATGCAGTCAAAGTCGGATAAGATCACGGTGAAAGGTATTTAAGATTCTTACAAATTGTCAGAAGTAGCTATGTATTCTTTGACTAACTAAAATCTTTAATAACCTCTTGTAAGCCGTAATATTTCTTGTAGGCTGTATGAATCCAAATTTATAAAATCAAATTGTGACTAGATTTCACAAAAGCTTTCGACAGAGTTAGAAAAACGGACATTCTGAATATTTTAAATGAAGAAAGCATATCATCATAAATAACAAATGTGATAAGTGATATAAACTCAGACAACACAACAAAGATAACTTACTGCAAAAGGAGTCACACAATCCATACATATAAAAACAGGTATACGACAAGGAGATTCTCTCAGTCCCTTTCTTTTTAATCTGATTATGAACAAGTTCATAGACGCACTGAAGAATAGCGAAGGCTACAGAATGGGAAATAAAAATTTCAATATACTGTGTTATGCAGATGACGCTGTACTGATAGCCAACAATGAAGACAATCTGCAAAGACTACTACACAAGCTCAGTAAAACTGTATAACATGGAGATATCGAAAGCAAAAACTAAAGCAATGATTATATCCAAAGAACCTATAAGGGATAAGCTAGAACACGAAGGAACAATAATAGAGCAGGTGATGACTGTCGACTATCTAAGAATTGAAGTGTCAAGTACTAGAAATTTAATAAATGAGGCAAGGAAACAAGGACGAAGATAGCGCAAATAGCAGGCTGTCTGAATAATACAATTTGGCATAACAAATACATGCGTGTAGAAAGTAAAGTGCAAATATATAACTCAATGATTCGTCCAATTTTAACCTATGCTAACGAAACGCGTGCAGAGACCAAAGCAACCAAACAAAAAATGAGAACAACAGAGATGCGAGTTTTAAGAGCACTATTAGGCGTAACACTGCGAGATAGACAGAGAAGCATAGATGTAAGAAGAACATGTAAGGTGAAAGACGTAGTAAATTGGATGCAGGTTAGGAAGAAGGAATAGAACAACCACGTGGAGCGAATGGGAGCAGAGAGATTAGCAATTATAAGCAAAACAAATATACGAACTGGGAGAAGACCCCAAGGACGACCACCGAGAAGATGCATAGAAAGCTGGATCTCTTCGTCGGCGAAATAACAGGTCAGACAAACAGGGAGACATCCCTAGTCAAAGGAAGAAGAAGAAGAAGAAGTTATGACGTGGTCGTATAGAGTCGGAGTAACTGACTCATCTGTACTTGTACACTTCTTAAATGGTGGGAAAATACATTAATACACACTACATCTCGACAACATGCTCTTTGTGTCTGTGTTTGTTTATATTCGCAAATAGTTTGATAAGTACTTCTAATAAACATAACTGTAATTCACATTTACAAAGTTTTGAATTTGGAACTTCAAAAATTTTAGTTGTTTTCTCACTTTCTCATACTTCAATGTATGGCACGTTAGTTTGGCAAAATATATATATATATATATACAGGGTGTTCGGATTTACCATGGCCATACGCCGGGACGTAATTCTATGGGTCAAAATAATGGCACAAGTTCCTATGAAGAAACGCTCAAAACTCAATGTTAAGAAAGTTACAGGCCTTCCAAGTCTTATTTTTTATGTTTT
>JABXWE010059634.1:0-10406 GCA_014611495.1 Limonius californicus
TCTGTTTTAAAGATATGAACTTTAACACTCTCGTACAAGAAAACTAAGCTCCAAATACCTACTTTTTTTTGAAGATTTGTATTAAGCATTCATAAAGGAAAAATTCTACCTGAAGCTTTTAAGGCATTTAAAGGACACCCTGTATATCAGGCCAAAATATATATCTTCCTAATTGATAATTTTTGATAAAAACGGTTTGAATCATTCTCTGAATCATTTGTGCGTTGAAGGCACGGTTTGCATGTAAAAAATACGGTACACTGGCACCTTTAGCTGAAATTGCTATCCACAAACGTATTTTGTTTTAATTTTCTTCAGAATTGAAATTTTATAAACACATTCTCTTTGTTTTCTGTGTAATAATATTGATTTGAAGATATTTTATCATTTTAAGAAGGAAAATAAGGTTCATAGTTATAAATAATATCTTTTCTTCCAGCCAGTTTAAAGTGACTCAAAACTAAGGCGTTTAGTCCCTCTTTTTGTCGTTGTCGTTTTGCTAATTTTGACAAAATCGCTCAATCTTTCTTCGACATTTTACAATTTTCCGTATTTGCTTTTCAATTAATTTGCTTCGAGTATTCCCCAATCCTGCCGGCCTCGGTGGTCTAGTGGTTAGCGCAATTGCCTTTAGATCCGAGCGACGTGGGATCGAACCTGGCTGAGGTCGGTGATATTTTTCTAGCGGGGAAAAATCTGGAAATGCGCCTTCTGTCGGATAAGAAGTAAAGCCGTAGGTCCCGTGGCACTGCGATGTGTGACACGTTAAAAATCACTACTGGAGTTGGAATTACCCCAGATAGGCAAAATTCTTAGTTAGGGTGTACAATGGGCCAAATGTGGCCTAAGTGCATAGAAATGATTGGAAAACCGCGTCCTAGATCTCGCTCTTTAAAATCATCATCACCATCATCATCATCATTCCCCAATCCTGCTACTTGATTATTTATACGAAAACGTTAGAAATTCACTATAGTCCCTATTTATAGTTCGCATATTTTATTATATTGATTCAAAACTCAATTTGATATATATATTAAATGGCCGAAAAACATTTAAAGGAAGTGTGACTAAACTTTAATTTTCCTCAATTTCTAAACCGATGAAGGTATTTTTAGCACCACTGTAAGATAGTGAAAGAAAAATTAATTTTTCAATCAATGTAGTCAGTTAACGTTGCTTCCTATAATGGTGGGGGTAGATTGTGTCACCAGCGGCGGGTGCCGATTATTCCCTTTCAGCCTCTAAAACCTCGTCTTTATAAGTAACACATAAAAGGGTTTTTCACAATGACGGCTCTTAGCGATAAAGAACTTAAAAATTGATATTTCGTTTCCGACAAGACAAGCGTAAAAACTGAAATCCATAAAATCCTCTTCAAAATGATGAGTAGGGATATAATGATGAACTTATTATATTTCGGCTGTTGGTTCGTCTAAGCATTACGTGGTGTTTCGCTGTTGCGAAATAAACGCATTCAATTACAAAATATATTTTTAAAAATAATTTTCTAAATGGATGTGACAATTGCATAGCTCATCGTGATATTATTGGATAACGAGAATCTGCAGAAACATCTGTGTAACGTTTTATTCTTTCTTTTAATAGCGCACAATACAGAGTAACTACTAGATTATCTATGGAATCTCAGTAACAGTGAAACAGTAATAGTTCAACAAATACAGTGATAAGCAGAGTATAGTGAACTGTGGTAACACGTGAAATTAGTGTTAACGTTTTCGAATCTAAATAAAGACCGATGGGACTTCTTAGCAGATAAGTAATTAGGGTGATAAGGCCAGAATTAAACTATTAGTTAGTCGACTACGACTAGTGTTAGTTAAATTTCAATAAAAAAAAATCTATGGAATCTACTTGGCGATGTCGTTCAATTTCAATAATGCTGAAAACAGAAATTATTATCATTAACGATTCCTAAAATGATAGAGAAGCACAAGTTGCTACTTTTAACAAGAAACCTGTCAAACATGTTTTAACAAAGACATGCATTGTAGTTGTTCGAAAAATGAAGAGGAAATAGATTTGCTTGTACAATGGTTTTGAAGTAAACTCAAAGAAGCTACTTGATAGAATATGTAAGAGAACACCATTGATCCTCAATTTCTAATGTGCCATACTTAAATTTCGGTATTGTGCAATAAGGGGTAGTAGGAGTCTGGACAGCATGCATATTCATTACAAATGACTAAAATATTCTCCCAGAATGCTGATGTTATCATATCACTTTGTTTAGTCATGTGTAATAAGGAGGTTGTCTCCTTTGAAATAATTTACAGGACGTTGTTTGATGTTGGTTGGATAACAGCTGCTCTATGTCCTCATTATATAGTTCGTATGTGTATTTGATAATACGAAGTCTACATATGAACATATTCACGCTTCCGCTGAAATAAATTTATATTGGTATTAATTAGCTCAAATCGTCTTCTCTATTATGTAAAAATTTTTACTTTTTCGCTACATAACTTTTTTGTAAAACCTGCCTCTCTGGCATACTTGTTATTATTTTCTAGAACATCCGCTAATGCATTTGGTACGCCTAGGCGTAATTTCATTTTCCTGTGTTTGATTCTCTGCTCCATTAGCTTCCAATATCGCGTAGATATGTGACACAAGGCACGGTGGTTGTATAAGCAGGAAATTTATAATTATGCAGAAGCTATCTTTAGGCTTAAGTGTATTTTATAGGTGGAATAATCTAATTGTATGTAGTATGGCTTTGTTAGCAATACGGTAATTCCCTAACTTGCATTAGGTTTTAGCAGCAGAAATATAGGAATATTATTATCATATTTCGTAAAATTCCTTTATGTCTCAAGATACGAGAGAAACGATTGTTCAACCCAACATTTTTTAAAGTATCTGTATTTGTTGGGAAAAAATGAATGTCAACTTTAACAATTGGTATCAAAGCCCTCACAGGTACACAACCATTAGGATATTTGCAGCTATTCATCAGTGGTCGTTTAATAAGTATTAGTTTCTAGCTCTTAAGATCGTCAAATATTAGGCTCTTGGCTTTACTTGTTCCCACATAAAAAAACCTGCATAAGTATATAAATATAATATTTAAGAGACCGAAACATTCCATTGCAGGTGATGCTATTTTTGTTAACGCAGAAGAATTAGAATGATATAACAAATAAAGCGAATAGAAACACATCGCAAGTTGGACGGTGGTTTAAATCAAACAAACTTACAATTAATAGCAACAGAACACATCTATTAGCTTTTACAATCAATAATGGACAAAATCAATTCATATAATGTTTAGGCGCGTGCTAAGATAGCCATCCGAACTTCAACTTACATATAAGGCAACTCAACAAAAACGTTCCCACTGCGAGTTTTGTCATAGAGAGGATGTCCATAGCTACCATAGAAGCAGCCAAAACTGCATACATACTAGGTATTTTTCATAGTCCACATTCCTCTAGTATTCGTGTATGGGGACATTCTTCTAAAGAACGCACTATGTATATTTCTATAACAAAGAACGTGCATGTGATTGTCGAAAAACAGTGCAACAACAAGCTGTAGCAACTTCTTTAAGAAGCTAAGGATACCCACTTTACCTTCATTCTACATACTTGCTTGTGTTATACACGTCCACGACAAGCAAGCAGAATTCAATCATAACTTCGATTTTCATGGCTGCTACTAGTGATGGGTGTATCTCGAATGAAACCATTCCAAATATTAGATTATGCATATATCTCGCGTTGTGAGTAATTCTTTCGAATGATAAAAACTCATTGAATACCTTCCAAGCGTCGCACGCATCTCGAATGAAATAATTCGAAATATATGATTATGAATGGATCACCGAGATGCTAATAATGCATTCGAACAAGAAAAACTTCTCGAATACGTTCAGTTAGCCACGCACGCATTTCGAATGAAATTATTGAAAATATTCGATTATTCATGCATCTCCGAGATGCGAGTTATTCATTCGAATGATATAAACTCCTCGAATACGTTCATAGTGTCGCACGCATCTCGAATGAAATAATTCGAAATATTCGATTATTCATGCGAATAATTCATTCGAATGATAAAAACTTCTCGTATCAGTTTCGTTTCCTTGTTCGGCTGGTAATGGAAATATCCTTTGTGTCGGTATATTGAGTAGTATGTGCAGCTGAGTTGGCAAAATAAGTTCTTAGAATTTTTAATCTGACAGGCTTAAGTTACGATTATTTATTTCTATATTTCCATAACAGCCTGTGGAATTATCTGAAAGCAAACCAAGCCCTCTCAACAAGGAGCAATCCACTTTTATATCAACTACCACTACTAATGAAAAATCAAGATATCGAGTTGCATTTAATATATTAATATGAGAACATATTTTGCAGTTCCTTTGAATTCCTAGGCTTTCCTTGCTAAATCTAAATTAACGGATTTATAAAATAACTTGATTTCTGATCGACTTCATTTGAAAGAAAAAGAAGTTTGATGCTTGCCAGTGCGTTCAATTACTCATGAAAGACTTAGTTAATAATGATAATACGATAAATTTATAGCACGTGTTTCCAAATATGCAATTTAGTTTGCACAATTTCAAACAACTGCTCATTGACTATTTCCCCAAAGAATTTCAAACAGTTATGAAAATCACAGATGGCTATGGAATCCTTTTTAGACAATTCTGTTGAACAAGTTGAAATTTCAACAAACATGAAAGAAAAACTTATTGAAATATCATGTGATGGAATGTTGAAACTAGACTTTTTTTCCAGAGCGCAAATCAGTTTTGGACCAAAAGAATGCAAGAATACCCTGAGCTTGCGGACAAAGCTACACAGTATTTGGTGCAATTTGCTATATAATTGTGCGAATTAAGTTTCTCGTCTGTGACTGCCATCAAAACAGAAATAAGAAATTGCCTCGAACTTCAAAATAATGTTATTGTGTGTGTATCGAATACAGAGCCCTTATTTGAAATGCTAGTTTCTGAAAAACAGCATAGACGAATGTGTAAAAATGGAACCTTTTACAAACATTAATAGATTCTATTATGTTCTATTCTATTCTGTTCCAGCCAAGAATTTAAGTGTAAGAATACACAAAAGTATGCCAATATACCCTTCTCTTTACTACAATGTATGTAATAATTTTAAATGATATTTGAATTTCTAATAACTACTGTAGTTTTTAGTAAAAAATGCTTACTTGCAAAAAATATTATTCAAAGCAGTTCTGCTCCGGATTAGAAATTGCAATTTCAATCAAGAATCCCATAGAAAACTGATATTACATTAAAAATCAGCGCAAAACAACATTAATTTTATATGTAGTTTTAAATAAATTGTTTCACAAGCTACAAATGTACTAAATAAACTAAAGCAACGACTCAAACAATATAGAACAGATAATTTTGTTTTGTTTGGTTTATTATAGTTTATGAGATTGAAGTAAATACTTCTTCTTCTTCGAGTGCTTTACCTCTTACGAGACGTAGTGATCTTCTCTCCTGTGCCTGTGTTGCGCGTTTATAGTGCTACAGACATAGAGGACCTACAGCTTAACGTGGGCTCCGAACCACGGGAAGTGTAAACACTTCTACTCCATATAAAATTTTTGGGCAGAATATCTCGCTGGTTTGCCATTGCCTTGCAAAGGAGAACGGCCGTTAAAAAATCTGATGTTCCGGTACTGAGAATTGAATCCAGGACCTTCAGCGTAGAAGTCTCACACATTTCTTTATTATTTATTCATTTTACGTGTTACGCATTCCTAAGCATAGCTACGTCTATCTTTTCAGCAAGTTGTTGAGTTTGGTAAAGAACTGCTGTCTGCCCACTAGGCTGTAACACAGTATAATACCCTTGATGGTAGATTATAGACATATACCCTCCAAGCTCCTGCACAGAGACAAGTGTTACTGATAAATATTTCATTATTAGCTGGTCTTCTTCTTTGCTACAAAACGTATCACAGTCTTTTACAATTTTAACATCAGTCTTAGATTTTATGAATTACAATTTTGAATACTGCATTTTTTAGATACGGAATCATCCAATCAAGTGGTATTAGTGTATGTTATAGGCAAAGTGTAAATTACTATTTTATTAACATCTATAAGCTATTGTAAAAAAAGTTTTTCAAACAATTGCTTGTTTACACTAAATAAACATCCAGTTTTACAAAATGCGAGAAGCCTGAAAAACATATTAAATCAATGGCAAATTCAAAGAATTTTGTTTGTATTGGAGTAGTATTCATTGCAGCAATACCACCTTACTTTAATAACTCTCAAATATTTGAATTAATTATGTTAAACTGTACTGCTTAAGTGAAGATTTACGGTTTGATTACCGTGGCCAGTCAATATCGAAAATTTTATTGATTATATCGTGCTAACAGTATATCGACATCTGATCGCTAAAATAAACCTATGATGTCTGAAATTTGTAAAATTCAAACTTTTTGCAATTAACACAGTAAGTTGTGGTCTATTTGTTTCCAACTCTGAAATTTTGGTTTACATTTTATTTTATACTGACATAAATATACAGGCAAATTATGACCTAATACTTTCTTTTTTGTAGCCTTGCAAATACCATTCTCATATCTACGTTTCTGGGACTTACGCTTTATTTAACTTACAACAGATTTACCAGTATCTGAAACAACTACCACAGCCACATTGGCGAACGGTACCGCTGTTTGAGCATCACACAGTAGTCCTATTTTTGCCACGCAAAATCTGCAAGCACATTTAAACGACATTGAAACTTGGCTGTAAAAATGGAAAATTAAAGCGAATGCTGACAAATCAGTCCATATCACATTTACGATGAAAGAAGTAACTGTCCTCCGGTAACGCTTAACGGCCTACAACCACCTCAAACGGATGAGGCTAAATAGCTTGGTCTTCTCCTAGATAAGAGACTGACATGGAAGAAACACATATTCAACAAACGTAAGCAACTAGGAATCAAATTTAAAACATTGTATTGGATGCTAGGTAGACAATCGCGGATGACGTTAGAAAGTAAACTGCTTCTATACAAATCTATGCTGAAACCGACCTGGACCTACGGGATAGAGCTACGGGGCACAGCCAGCAGTTTCAAATTGGAAATCCTCCAAAGATTTCAAACCAAAGTGCTTCATGTTGTAATCAACGCACCATGGTACATCACTAATGAACTAATTCACAGTGACTTAAAAGTTTCGACAGTGCGTGATGAAGAAAATTTAGTGCGGCTCACAGAGCTAAACTTCAAGTGCATCCAAATGACCTGGCAACCACACTGTTAGACGAAGAATGTGAAATCAGACGTTTAAAGAAGTTCAAATCATCGGGTCTCCTAACCAGATTCGATTAGGATATATCAATGTTGTAATTGTTAACCGTAGTATAAGTCATTGTTTAAGTTAATTTCATTTAAGTTATTCTATACATAAGAAACTATTAGTTAGTAAGCCTTTAAAGAGAATCTTTACTGGAAGGCTCTCTGCAAGTCATAGGTTACTTTCATTTATATAACCAATTATTCATAACAAATACTTATTATCCATACTAAGGATAGATTGTATATTAATTTGAGTTATTATAAAAAAATAATTACGTTTACGTTATCGTCAGCGAAACATACATTTGTAATAAGAAACTTTGAAATATTTACTAAAAGTTATAACCATACATTTAGACTGCTTGATATTGCCTACTGTAATTTATATGTGCTTAATAATAAAATATAGATAATTCATATTCTAATGACGTTAGTAATTTGGGTTGCAATAATAATTTTCTGGTCTATAATACCGCTTTATTACAATTTACATTTATGAAAAAAACTGGGATAGAAAGTAGCAGGCTTCTAACTAATTATTGTATTAACTAATTAGTGATTGAAAAATTTCATTGTGTGAAGTTCAATTCAGTATCGCTTGGAGTAAGACAGTGACACAAACTACAGTGAGTATTCTGTTTTTACAGCAACAGATTGGCAAATACAAAAACTGTTAGGAAGTGCAAGCGAAGTGCTGCGGCCACTTCACACTTGCGAGAACAAATTGCAAGATGAGCACGCTACAAAAACATAGAAATTTGAAATTATAATCAAGATGAGATATAGAGTTTCAACGACTTTTCCTCTAATATATTAGTGCATTAAAAGCTTCCGAGTAATTTATCATTTTTTTTTATTAGCCCGCAGTATCCCATTGTTGGGCATGGGCCTCCCCCATAAGGGGGGTTTATCATAGTGAGTATCAATTTATCTTTATTTGACCTTATAATGTATCGGTAAATAATAATTGAACCACTTTATATGTAGATTAATGATGTTACTTGATATTTTATAGTATATTAAAGAACTAGTTTCATAAGGCCTTTTCTTAACGCACGAGTCCAAGTTTGAAAAACGAGACGCGAGGCGTCCAGTTTTTCAACGGACGAGTGCGACAAGTGGTCTTATGAAACGTGTTCTTTATACTATTTTTTCTATTGAGGAAGTTTAAGGGTATTTTAAATAAATTTATGTAGAAAATTTTACGTCAAATCGATTACTAGGGAGTTTTTATAAACACTTATGGCAGCACTGACAGGTGGCTGAAACTGACATTTCAAACTTTCAAATTCAAATTGAACTACCAACATCGTAAAAAAAAACAAACTAAAAACAGTACGATTATAGGCCTCCTTAAGGTACTGTTTTTAAGCTAAAACGGTGCGCTTAGAACGGCTTTATAAAACCGAAATAGAAAAATTAAGTAATCGTATTGTATTAATAACTACTTAGGTATTATACTGTTAGTGTTTTACGTTTGTCTTATTTATTTTTAAAAAAGTATACCTAGCCATAGGCAAATAAACACTTAGACGTCTGACGGTAATACACTACTAGAATCAGTACAAATATTACCGGACTTGCAGTCTAGGTGGCGCATCTTACCAAAATCCTTACTAAATTGTAGGTAAGCAAAGTGAATATTGTAGGGAAACTAGGAACACTGAGCGTTGTATGGAATGGCTTTGCTGGGCCATAGTAGAGAGTCCAAAAGCCAGGTAAACGCGGATTATGACCATTTTGAGGTGCGTTAGGCTGGACATTCATTGTAACTAGTTTCAATAATATTTGAAAACACATAATACTGGAATCTGGTAGCAGTCAACAAGCAAACCTAAGAGAAATATATTTGAAAGACAGATTTCAACAAATTAACTTTTATTGCACACTTGAAATACGAACAAATATGTTAATTGTGAGATATTATACGTACTTTAGAACTTAACCTATTTTTACAATTTCTTATAAATTTGGATTCCCACGTTGTTTGCTTTTGCAAACGTACCAACAATGTGTACCGAACAATAAATTGCCTGTGTTCTTTACACGGTTCATTAATGTTTAAAAACGTGGGCATCATATGATTAGCATAATTTATACATAATTCATATAAAGTAGCGAGTACATTTAAATTACTTTTAATATTAGGATAGTGCTTAACAAATACTTTTAAAGTTAGTTTTACAATAAAATTCGTTAAACTGTTTGGTGGGCATAATTTTCCGTAAATTGAAATATTATCAGTGCGATAAGCCTTCTGTTTTATAAGTTCATCTTCAAGATTTGTATGAAAATCGGATGAACTTTTTAATGAGTTTTCACATAAACTGCACTTGTACTTGTATAAACATTTGCGCAATATAAATCCCGCCGTGTACTTTACTGAGCAGTCTTCTAATGTAAAGTTATTCGCATTTTCTGTTAATGTTTCGGCATCACAAACATCATTTTCTTCGTAATTTTCGTTATACGACGATCCTTTTACATCACGTACGGTATTTATTGTTGCTGATGGGTCATCATAAGTATTAAAAATAAAATCCTGCTGGTCGTCTTCGCAGTTTGATTGTGAGGTACTTTTTTTCACGTTTGAACAAAACAAATGCCTGAATGAAAGTCTGAAGGTTTTGGCTGTTGGATTAACACTCACACCTCCCTTTTGCCGAAAGATCGCAAACGTATTTTCTAATGCATCCTGCGTTAGTCGTCGCGTTAATAAGTATTTTACTCCGTAATTTGTTTTTAAGTCCACTTTTAACAATAAACAAGCTCTAATAGTTTGCAACAATCCGTTAAAACAGGGAGGAACTTTACCTTTAACTGTTTTTAGCTCTGCAATAACTTCTAAACTGTTTTCTAATGTTGTTTGTATATGAGAGTTTTTGGTTGAAAACGGCAAACGGTTTTTGTTATTTGCACACAAACTGCAGCTGTTCAGTGCATCTCCTAAATCGTTAACAAATTTGATAAATGTTGCTGTTGCGTCATAATAAGGTGGCAACTGACGCGTTGACACTCCCGTTCGAATAGCAGCAGCCATTGAATTGCTGAAAATTTGATATGCAAGTTTGCATTTCA
>JABXWE010059637.1:0-17191 GCA_014611495.1 Limonius californicus
AATAGTTTATTTCCTAGTGTGTTTTGAAATCTTATATTTGGTAAAATTGTATTTTGGGGAGTCTTGCGCATTAATATTAAAGTCTGTTTCGCTCATGTTACACACATGTATCTAGCATGTTGGATATAAGAAATTACAATTTTAAAATTAAATAAGTAATAAATTGTTAAAAATGTTTATTTTACAAATTGACTTTTGATATGTGCAAATTATTATACAAGATATTACTCTTTATCCTATTTGGTAAGTCATTTGTATTTTCTTACTTTTTTACGGATTCTTTCACAAACTTATAATTTTCAGATAATAATAATAATAATTGTATGAATTTCCAGTTTTGAGAAAGCTAATTAATATAGCGAAACGTAAACAAAATTTTTTAAAAAATTATGTATAATTGTTTATTGATACTCGTTTAACAAAATTTTTAAAATGTATGTACTATTGTTTATTGGTGCTCTTTAAAATGGTTTCACTTTGTACAAAATTAATTACTAAAGAATAAAGCACAGTGATATTTTTGGCTGAATTGGTCTTATTAAATAATAATTATTAAATTACTTGTAATAGTATGTATGGAAAAGTTGCATGTTGTTTTTTATAGTACGAACTAACTCACCAAAATATATCACACACAATCGCACATCTTGTTCGGTAAATTATAAAATAGCTAGTGTTGTATACGAAACTATTTATTAAACCAAAAACAATTATTTTGTAGTTCATAGCTGCATTTTACCAAAAATTCAATATAAGCTAAACGTATTTTTACATTTAAAAAATGTTATTTTAGTCTTCACTTTGTTTAATGATATGCATGCAATTCCTTCCAGTCTTACCACAAGAAAACTATAGATTCTACACAAAACACTTTTTTTCTATCCTTCGTATTTTTGTAATTTTGGGAATCTTTAATTTTAAGAAAAATCTTCTGTTTTCAAGCAAACGTTATTTTGTTCTTTGTAGCCTCCACCTCCATTAATTAAATTTAGAAAATCACCAGTTTTACTCGCAGATATCCCCTTAAATCTAAAATTTCTTACAATTCCAAGAATTCCCAGATTTAATACAATTATGTATAACTTTAGATAACAAAATATTTATTTATGAATGCATAATTTGATCTTCGTAGGGATTGCAATTTTCGTATAAACTTTTTTAGGTGTTTCAAAGCTGGTGATTCTGACACAATCAGTTACTTGACAAACCTGGACGGATTCTTTATATGTTTTTGCAAAATATTTAATAATCTGTGATGTTTTGTGATGCATACTTCATCGTACCTACCTATCACTACATGTGATGCCGTACGCTAAATAAATAAATAAATAAATAAATCACTACATTGAAGTTGTTTTAAAGTACTTATTTAAAAAATTAATTAAAGATAATTTATCAGCAATATCCCTTTGGCATCCTAGATCTTCATTTCTGCATTGTTTCTACTTTTCACGTCCATTCGTATTAAAACTATCAACCTTTTCCGTTTTTGATCGATTTTTAGCAAACGCTGGTAGTGTTTCATACCTAATTCTTCAGTTGCGATATGAAACATACGATCACTGACGATGCCTGCAGGCGTATACATTTTAGAAACCTTTAGTTGGCACCATACCCATATCATAGACTTCTTTAATTGTTTGTGATGCTATAGCAGGCTTCACATGTACCCACCGTATTACGTTTAAATTCAATTTTCCACTTTTTGAGTGTGGGTGTTTACTAGACTATGCTAAAGTATTTTTCTAATTTTCTCTGTTCTACTGCTATATTTATTTCTTCTCTTCAAGTCTTCTTTGGTCTTACAACTATATTCTTTTCTTCGGGTTTTACTTCAAATGCTTTTTTTCACTGTTCTGGTTTTCCATTCTTTGTACAAGTCTCTGCCATCCTTGTTGATTTGCACTTCTTGCACAGCTTTTGGGTCCAATTATTTTCTCTACGTTATGTTCCTAATCCTGTCTTGTTTTGATTTAACTTCCACTACTCATCTGAGTCATTCTCTGTTTGTATGTTGATCGTTTACGATTCGCTGTCAATAAATACAGAAATACTTTTATTTAATAAGCTGTATATAAGCAACTACTTGACAGAATCACGCGTTATTTTACAACTGTTCCTATGACAGTTCTTTAAATCAAAAATCAGATATCATATTTGTGCAGTAAAATAGTACTTTAAAAGAGGTTTAACTGCTTTAAGTGCATTAAAATTTACAGCCCACTGTGTCAAACGATCAATTATAGGTACTTTGCATGATGGAGTGGCATAGCCACACCTTAATCGTTTGTGTTAGTAAGAGGAGAGATTAATTTCAGAATGATCCTCTAACAAACATTAGTTTGATGAAAGCTTTATCTGGAATCGGTGTGGAAATCGTGGAAGTGGGTGAAACTCCGCTGGAAGCCAACTAACAAGCAAAACTGCTACTCTGAAGCCAAGGCAAATGTCAACCCACGTCACAAGAGGCAATTTAACAGAGATGTAAAAGATTATCACTGAAAAATATCAGTGTGATCTTTCCGTCCTATTTATCTTAAATACTGATCCTTTGCTAAAAGGCAATTCCATCTGAAACTGCGAAGACGTCACCCGAACGTAAATATCTGTAAATTTCTTTTATGTTCTACAACTAGTGTAATAGAATGAGATTTTACGTTAATGTACTTAGTTTTATATAGGAAAACTTCCAGACATTAATTAATTTCATATTGTTTAGCTCGCGCATTTTAATTTTTTAATGAGTCTGCTCCTAATTTATGATCCTATTAAGTTTCGTGATAAAAAGGCGTCCTTTTGCGTGAAACACAAATAATGGCTTCATTCAACACCGCTTTTGGTACAAATTATGGTACGCACTAAATTTTCGAGCCGTCTAAATTATGATGTAAATGGATACGGGGGGAATGCACATAATATTTTTATTAATATTATTATTGCTCCACCTTCGCCTTCACCTCGTTTGGCGGCAGAATATGGTCCAGTATTAACAGCCAGTTTAGCCCGGAAAACGGGTTTATGGGGTAGTTTTCCCTCAGCAACACCGTTTACACTTGCCCTATCAAGAATTTTATGTACCTCGAGTGGGTTGTTTAAAAACCAGCGAATACGTTTGTATATTACCCTAAGCTTTGAATATTTTACGGAGTCTTTTTGTTTCTGCTGCTCTGGAATGCTTCTGCGGGAAGCTCATTACATAATTGGAGGGGCTACATGGCTGTAATAAAACTAACGTTTCATTACGCTAAAATTAAAATATGGTGGAGGCGCGCATTCACAAAATAACAAACTTGTCTCAGATGCAAGAATAATTGATTAAGTGTCTGCAGAAAAGAGAAATGGTTTGTGACGACATTATCTGTTCTTTCATTTTCATTTATTATAACAATTACATTTAAAATTTTTAGCGGTAACTGTTTTGAGAACTGCTGATTTCAAAAATATCTATTTTAATTTGAATGTGAGCTCTACATTTAAAACCGTTTTTCTTGTATACAGTAGTATCCTGAAAATAGTATGTTTTATACATAACAGTTGTTTAAATCTACTGAACTAAAATACTTTGTTTTTATTGTGTGTTACATTTGTGTATTTCTTTGATTTTCGGCTTTTATGGTATCAGTGCCATCGTGAAGATTACATAAAAATGGTATTACGTTTAATTTCCAAATCTAAAATTACTTATGAATCAAGCAAATAATTAAATTCAGCAATCGATGTATTTATTGTAAATGTAAAGCACAAGAATATAATCTACTACTAAATTTTATAACGTAAGTATGTAGAAAATCTCAGCTAGAATCTCGTACACTTATATGAAACATATTATCCAATTGTTTATTGTTAAGATTACAAAAGGAGGTCAGTATGAATGCTACTACGCATAAAAGTTTTGTCTACGAATTTTATCTGCGACCCGTAGAAAGTAGTAAGTCAGTGTTTGAGTGTAACTCCATTCCCTTGGGTATTTCAACTAGCTGAACTCGTGGGTTACGCTCCATCCCTTGATTCTAAGTTCTAATGTCTAGCACTTTCTGAAATATACAAGACATTATTCAAAATTGTTCTCCTTCCTTCCACATTATTCAAAATGGAAACTATATTTTGTGTAATAGTGAAAAAGCTGTTACCTGCAGAACAGACTTTATATATGTATAACTATATTAATGGTATTCTGCCTTAGAAACTTTATAGCTTCACCCAATAATCATATGCCATTTGTATTCAAAGTTACGCGACTAATATTCGAAATTCGAGCTCAAAATCTGGCAATATTATGAGGCTTGTTCAACTGAAACTTTGATCAATTTAGCCTTTAATTCAAATGACGTGTTAATGTTAGTAGTGTTTGTAACACATTAATAAATTTCTGGCGTTTGAATTTGATTCTGACTTTTAAAACTTCGATTTTGAAATAGCGTTTGTTGTTGAAAATCCATCCAAGTTTGATCAGCGTGCGGTCATACGAGGATGTAAGCAGTGAAGGAATGGTGCCGAATATTTAAGAATGGAAAAGAGGGTATTATGGATGAGCCGCGACCAGGTGCACGGTGTACTGCATTAATAGAAAACAATATAGCATATGGGAAGGCCGTATTAGAGAAAATCGACACATTTCAATCAGCGAAATTTCAGAAATTGTTGGTGCGAGTGTAGGATCAGTCCATAGTATTGTTCGTAATCTGGGTTACAGCAAAGTTTGTTCGCAATGGATTTCTCGTCTCTTGTTTAATGAACACAACTGCTTCCGAATGGGCTTATTTCTGCAACACCTCACAGACTGTAGGCAAAATGGTGATAACTTTCTTCTATCAATAGCTGGTGACGAAACTTGGTACCATTACTACGAGCCATCCAGTAAGTTATCGTCGATGCACTGGAAACATTTAAGTTTACCACCACCGAAGAAGTTTAAACCTTCTGCAGACAAGGTGATGTTAACATTTTTGTTCGATCATAAAGGACCCTTGTTGATAGAGTTTAAGAAACCTGGAGTAAATTTCATTGCAAATTTGTACAATGAAACTTTGAACAAGCTCCATCAAGCAATAAGACGTAAACGTCCAGGAAAACCTCCTCGTGGGGTCATTTTGACGACAATGCTAGGTCTCATGTTGCTAATGTGGTAAAATAAAATCTTCAGCGAAAGAAATAGAGGGTTTTAGACCATCCACCCTATAACCCGGCTCTATCGCCTTGCGATTTCCATATTGGACCACTGAAAAAGGCGTTAAAAGGTCGGCAGTTTGAGTCTGACGCAGAAGTACAGATAGCTGTAGAAGACTGCCTCAAGCAGCAGCTACAAGAATTCTATGAGCAGGGTATATGTCGGTTAGTAAAAAGATGGGATAGGTGCCTTAACTGTGACGGTAATTATATGTAATTAAATTGTTGAATAAATTTTTTATAAAGCAGAGATGGGTTTCAATTGAACAGACCTCGTAAATATTTCCTCCAGGAGTGTTAAAAACCAGGTACGATGCGATTTCGGAGAATTTATACACTTTCAATTAGAGTTTGATAAAGAATATATTTAAGGGTCCCTACAAGAAATAGTCACATGGACTGCAATTGGCAACGCTACTCTGCCAATCTAATGATTGTGATAATTGGTGTTCAATAATTCTGGTGCGGTAAGACTAAAATGTGCAGGAACCCCATTATGCATAAGCCATAAATTACGGCGTGTTTACAATACTACTAGCTCTTTTTCCAAAAATTGCTTATAATTTTGACTATTTATTAACTCTCGGCAGCAAAAGCATTGACCCAATCAAGTAACTATCAATAACATCGTCTCAAACATGACAGAAAAATGTTTGTCGATGTCTGGGCTGACAATAATCCGCATGCAATAACATGTGGATTATGTCAGCCCGTTGATGATTGTTTTGTGTATTCCTTACTGCACTTCTTGAAAACTTAGCATTGCTCCTAAGAAAAAAGTTGTTATGAAAATTTGCGTTATTACCTTGTTTTAAAAATCACCAAAACAATTGATATCAATGTAGAAAATCAGCTCTCAACAGTAATTTTTCATGAAGAATTTTGATGTGAAACACTAACATGAATAGAAATCTGCTTTGTAGTAGTACTAGGTTCAGCTTCAGTTATCTCAACAAGATTTGCTTCTACAGCAATAGTACGAACAATTCGGTTGTCAGCACAGTTTGAAGAAGAAGAAGATTTCACAAAGGATGCCATATCTTCACGACGACGATGGATTGCTACACAAGGACCTGCAGCTGGACAATGCTGGGACGGATGCGTTTTGCCGTAATGTGGGATAGCTTCAATTGGAAATTCATCCGCTCGTTCATAAGTGAAAGGGATGTCTTTAATTTCTCAATTCGTATAATGAAAGATTTTCTAAAATAATTGCGAATATACTTTAACTGACAGTATTATTTACTGGTATATCAAATTATCAAATTAAACGGTATTACAACCGTAAATATATCATACGCTCGGATTCATAGAATGGTAGTATCTCCTAGAAATATTGTGCTTGAGTTTTGTATTACATAAAACTGTTTTATTAGTAAAACAGAGTATTTAGTTTAACAGAAGATCTGAATAAATAAACATTCTTAATGGAAGGTTAATACAAAATACCAAAACCTCTGTTCTTATACATTGACTACTTATTAATGAAGTCACAATTCCCTTACATATTTTAACTTAACTTGCCATAGTTCGATAAACAATTCTAATTACAGAATGCAAGGATCAACTTATATAAGATCACGGAAATGACCTCGTCAAACCGTTGTCATAAATCCAATATGCTACAGAATTTGTGTAATGAGGATCGTATTTGGATACTGATAAATCTATTAAGGGACATGCACACATGAGAAACAGTAAAATTGCCCGATATGTCCAAAAACCGTCAGGACTAAAAGGGGAGTTAGAAAAATTAAGTCAGATTCGTAATCTATATACACCGAATACATAGATTTATTTCCATAATGTATTTTAATTCAAACATACCTTCTGTCAATGCAAAGACAAAAAAATAAAAATAATAGGAACGGTTGTGGGCTAGAAGCGTTAATACTTCTATGCTAATGGTCGGGCGTTTAATTTCTAGTATTGGAACATCGTATTTTTAGGCAAAGACAATGGAAAACCAGCGAAGTGTTCTGTCTAGAAAATGTTTTCTAGAGTACAAGTGTTTGCATGTCCCGTGGTTCGGAGCCAATGTTACGCTGTAGATCCTCTATATATTTGGTACTTTAAAACGAGCACCACCGGCACAGAAGAGAAGACCGCTATGTCTCGGAGGAAGGAAAACACTCCAAGAAGAAGAATAGCAAATTGCAATAAAAATCATATAACCGATTCAAAGAAAAACATATTTACTCTCTAAAAGTGGCTGAAAATTTTGGAAATTTGTACAAATATCTGTGGTGAGAGATTATGTAAATTTTTTAAAGCTCACGATGATGTCATACCCCGCGCATTAATCAGATAAACCCATATGATGTCATGATACCGTATATACACCGATATTCGATTAAGAGCATGAAAGCTCTCGCAGCCGAAGGGAAGGTTCTAGAGGCATCTCAAAAAACCTGAGAAAACTGGTTTGTGCAAATATTGGACAAGTATTAAGAAAATTCTTATACACACTAGATGATTGTATTACTGGAAGCACAAGCTTTAACCTTCGCCAAAAATAGATTCGCTAGCAATAACCATTTATATAATTAATACCCAGCAAATTTACGTAGTACACAACTTACAGCTCGAAACGGTTGATTTATTTCTTAATAAAATTCACAATTAAACTGAGGGTTGTAGAATTCTTGCAAACTTGTCTGCAATCCTTTTACCCTCATTGTTGTGTATTTGATAACTGCTTAGAAAATCGGTTCAGAATATCGACCAAAAGAACAAGTTACTGTCGATGTTGTAATCAGAACTTGATCTTAATGGGAATTCAGTAGTCAAGTCGACTTTAAACTCACAGTTGTGAAAATCAATATTAATTGATTATCTAAAAATTAAATACATAAAATACGAATCCCAGCTTATCTCCCTTCAAATTGTAGGAGTCACTTTAATAATCAAGAGTAGAATAACGTCTGTTGTTAGATAGTGGATTATCAGTATTGAGTACTCTATTATACAAGTTTGGCCAGCTTCTAAGTATTATTAAATTAAAAGAATCCATTTTTTAATTCCATCTTGCCAATTTTAGCAAAACTTTGTAATTGATTTTATCTAAGTTTACTTTTCTGCAATTTTCCTGGAAAACAGTAAAGTGTAGAAACGGATTTATTTTCGAGATCCCTGTCATAAGAATTCTTCAAATCCTTCTGGAATGGGCTTGTTAATAATAAAAGCTGTTGGATACACGATTCCACACCGAATAAAATGTTGATTCCCTTAAGCATCGTAAATATCTGATAGAAAAGATCGTTAGCGAATGGTTTTGCGGTTTTCGCGGCCCATTTAACGATTGTTGTTAGATCTTATTCTCAGGAGATCTTGCTGAGTCTACCACTGTAAACAATTCGCGAAAATACGAGATAGAGTAATTACATTCCAGGACCGGCCTGCGTATTTTTATAATGAATTACTAAATTATATACTACCGCAATACTTTTATGTATTTATAATGCTGAAAAGTTGTGTTTTGGTTACTATAAATTATACAATTTTATTATATGATAGCATAGATGACGAATTGAACAATATATCTTTCTAAACATTAAATCTCATTATTTTTATTGGGTACCGAATATGGATTCTTTAACTCTAAAAAATCGGTGCAGTTTCGTCATCAAGGATAATCGAGGCATACTTTGTTTAGGGAAACAGCGAAACGGTAACCGTGACGTCTCAAATGCTTCAAACGTTTTTATTGCCACGAATTGTAGAAGAAAGAGATGATAATTGCATCCAGCGAGATGGCTTAACTAGCCAACCAGCATACATTTATATGCAGGTGTTACGGGAAGAGTTTCCACATCGTCTGCTTTCTTGCTATGACGACGGTTTGGCCAGTGAGATCCCCGCTATTGCCGTTCCAGATTTTTTTGGGCTAGCTATGAAGTATGTGGGTGGTTCATCATTTATTGTCCCTAATATAGAAGCAAATGACTTCGACATTTAAAACAACTTTATTTCTCAACATAATCCCCTGAACGGTTAACACAGTTAGTATAACAATGATGCAGAACTTGAATGCCTGTCCAATTTCAATTTTCCACCCTTATTTTAGTTTATAGCTTCACGAACTTTTGATATTACGTAATAGTCTCCCATTATTGTGCGACCACGTGGTAAATAATCAACAAGAAGGACTCCCTCAGAATCATAAAACACTGTTGCAATTATCTTTCCGGCCGACCAAGTCACACGGAGCTTTCGTGGGAGCGGGGCACCACAATACCGTCATTTTATACTGTCGTTCTGACTCTGCATCAAAGTGATGAACCTAGATTTCATATATAGCTATAAATCTTTCCAAAAATCCATACAAATCCGTGGTTATTAATATTTAATCGCTCGCAGCTATGAGTAACCTGGCCTGCTTCTGATCAGGTGACAACATTTTCGGAATCCACCGTTCGCAGACTTTTTTTAGACCCAATTCCTGGTGCAAAATTTTCTAAACGCTTCTAACGGAAAAGCCACATGTCTCAGTAACATATTTGACCGTAATTCTCCGATCACTCAGTATCATATCACGGATCAAATCAATATTTTCTTGTGAGAACAGTTATTGCCGCATATTGGCATGATTCCCTTCCTAATTTGAAATCGTGACATCAATCCCTAATTACTACATATGACGGGATAGAATCACCCAACACTCCGGACATGTCATTATACATTTCCTGTGGTGGCAACCCCTTCTTAAAAAGGTATCTTATCGCAACCCTTGTCTCGAATTTTTCCATTTCAACAAAATCACCAGCACCACAGTAATATTAAATGTATAATTTTTACAAACAAGAAAATAGGTACCTGCAACTTGGCATACCTTAATGTTGTTGACTGACGTTTCTAAGAAAAAAAAATATTAATTTGTCGGGCAATGTCTTCTATTTTAGGGACACTACTATTGATAAACCATTTTTGTATAGTATATAATGCAAAACCAAAAACAATGGAACAATTGAAATGAGGATTGGAGCAGAAATTCAAGCTGTTCCGCAGGAATTAGTTATTGGAGTCTTGTCTAATCTCGCCCATTGCTTAGAAGAGTGTATTAAGAATGACGGAGACTACTTACAAAATACAATATTTCATAAACAACTCTCCCATTAGTACACTTCAAGGAAGCGTTTTTGTTTAAATTTTTAAATTATAATAATATATTAATAATTTGAAATCAAAATAATCAGCCCTTTTGACGGTCCCTGAATGAGAATCCCCAGGTGAAGTATTTCGCTCATTTTATGTGTGATCGTGCTTCGGCGGTGGTTTTTGGCGTTTTCAGCGAATTGTACTCGATGAAGTGTTAAGCCGCCGAAATGTGCGCTGCGAATTGTACCGTTCCCTTCAAGGTAATGCTAAAAGGTTGTTAAATTATTAATTTATAATATTAGATTGTATAATTAGTAGGCTTAGGATAATTATGCCTTTACATGTTTGCATTTGGTAATAATTGCATATTTTAATTGTTTTGAGCATTAATGCATAATTTGCAGCATTTGTCTGTTTAAATAGCATATTTACACAATCATTTGTTATCAAGTATAGATTCACTTTCTGGGAATTTCCAGAAATTTTAATAATCTTCTAAACTCATTCATTCCGTGTTTTCAATAGGTAGGCACTTTCTTAGTTGTTAAGCTTCGAAAGACCAGAATATTTGGAAATGCTAAGAGGATTACCAGGGATTGAGGGGCTTTCAAACCTATGAAAGCTAAAAGTTTAAAAATTCAACATTTCATCAACAATCAGTTGTCTACTAGTTCCAACAGTGTGTTAACATCTTAATGAAACAAAAGAAGGTATAAGTGCTATTTTAAATCAGTTTGTGAGGAGCTCTGATGATTTCACTACAGATGGGCGTCTCTTATTTTGTAAATACTGCGAAATTCCTGTTGTGGCAACCGAAAAGTTCCAAGTTACGCAACATCCTCAAACCGGAAAACATGCAAGTAATAAAAATCTAAAAAGGGTGAATAACCAACGGTAAGTGTTAATTTCTGCTTTACCAAGGCCTGGACCTAAACGTTCAGAATTTACTGAAGAAATTTGTACGGCTTTTATTTGCGCTAATATGCAATTCTTTGGAAAAGTATACGAAATAGAATATTCCAGACGAACCGACATTAAGAAAAAATTATGTTTCCGACTTATATGCAGCAACGTTACACAAATTAAGAGAAAAAGTAAAGTATCACAGTATTTGGGTGAAACAACCGATGCAGAATAAAGATACGAAACAAAGTTTGTGTTTGGTGTACTAGGGGTTAACGAAGAAAAAAATAAAACATATCTGCTGACAATTGCTGCTTTTTTCAATGACTCTCTAAGCTTACTGTGGCCGTCTGGAAATTTATATGAAACAGTGCGAGTGGTTTGTAGTGATGATGCACCATGCATGTGTAAAGCAATTGTTACGGGCCAAACGAGCTTTTTCGTCGACCCGCAACCGGATAGGTGGAAAAAGGCCTGCAGCTTAGCTCCGAGGAATAGGGGGTTCACGGAAATCGCTTACGGGAGGAAATCTTTCTAGTTGTATACAGGGTAGGTCAAAATCAGTGGGCGCCACCTTCCAAATCACAGCTGATTGCAGGTTCTCGTGGAAGGTGGAGGAACCAGCAGCTTACGGGAATCGAACTCACCTTTATTGTGCCTCCTTCCTGTTTAGAAAGCTTGCAAAATTCGTGCACACACAAAAACAAAGTACTCAACAATAAAAGAGGCAGTAAATTTTAAAACACATATAATTAAACTATTGGAAATGACACAATACAATAAAGACGGCAAATGGTGATTTTATACTTCAGTATTACAAACTGTTAATTTGAACGTTCAAGAGGAGGAACTCGCCCGCCCCTGGCGTACGGTATTTAAATCTTTCAACAAAACTATGTGGCCAGTGGCGTCGGAGTTTATAAGATCAACACAATATATATAATTTTACAATTAGTAGTACAAAAAAAGAAATGACAATCGACGACTGAAGGCCGCGTCTTGTCGTATTAATAAAAGAAGGTTCAATCACTTAACATTTTGCAAGTTAACGCGTAAGGGTTTTCCAAAACACAAAAAAACTAGTTCCTTTACCATGACTTCCGGTGAATGGAGTAGAGAGAGAGGCAGGCACAATTTCGAGATGTTCTCCAGATGCAGGTACGGTCTGGGGTATTTTCAGGTCCGGGAAAAAGGTAGGCGGCGTTTCTCGGGAGGTGTTGGGACGAAATAATTGCTGAACAACCCTCGTAGTTCGTTGCAACAACGGCACATGTACAGGAACAACAAATAAGCTCGATAATAATCCGCCAAAGGCGATAGTCAAATTCGCAATGAATTGCCTTTTCAGGGTTTAAAATTCCAGCGTGATTCTTTTAAATCCGACACTTGTCGATATTCTGTTCACTCCACGGTGATAACAGCGATATGAAACTACACGCGATGGATACCCATCGAAAACATTAGCCGCGCCTGTAGTATTCAATTTAATAACGGTCCCCGCAAATGGAATTGGTAGACCGGAGTCGAAGGTGGAAGATCGACCGAAGAGCCCAACACAACGCGAACCTGCATTCCCCCAAAAGATTACACCACATTGCGAAATATGGTGAAATAATTCTGGTAACTAAAATAACACGTGCGACTTCCGAGGGTCAACATTTCCGAAAATTGTCTTTGATCGGCAAATCTAGCCTACAAAGGGAACTTTCAAAGGCTTTGCGAAAGTGGCCTCCTATAACTTAATCTTAAAAAAATAATATAGCAATCGACTTAAGAATTGCAATTAAAATAGAATTTTGATTCCTATGAAGCGGCAATTAGAATAACTCAAGAAAAAGGATTTCATTAATAAATTAAACGAAGTGCTGTAAAAAAATACGGGCTATCAACAACTAAAGAATATAAGCGGTTTGTTGCAAAATGAAACAGCCCTTGGTGCAAGAAATGAACATTTCAATATCATTGACATTGTAAATTATGAATTTGTAGCAATAGTGTCCTGCGATGTCGAGAGAGTCGTTTCACAGTACAAAAATATTCTGGCTGACAACAGGCGCAAATTTACATTCGAAAATGTATTATGTATGTTGTTGTTAAGTGTAATTATGATTTGTTTTTATAATTTAATTAACTTTAAATTAATAATTTTGTGTTTTTTGATTAACTTCAATTAAATAATTTTAGATTTAAACATTTTTTGGTGCATTTTAATAGAAAAATGAATATGTATCGATAAAGTTAATGTTTTTTTTTTTCTAGTTGGTTGGCTTTTTAGTACATATTTAAGTGCATATTTTGGATTTTGGATGTTGGTGATGCAAATTAGCATGCATATTTTGAAGTTCCTTAGTATATAATTATTCTAAGCCTAATAATTAACAATATCGGTCACGGTAAGCAACTGCACTGCAGTTAGTACCATTGCCCACTGTTTTTATCTTCCACCCTTAATGGTTGGTTCAGAAAGTCCCTTAAAAAGTTATAGTCAGTCAGGACGGTTCTGTAACCTTTAATGGCAAGAACATCTCGTTGCTGTATTGATTTCCGTAAAAGATCAAAAGATATAAATTTTACGTTTCAAACTTGATATCAGTTTTATAGGGTAATATGACACGAGATCAAAGTTTGTATACGCACTTACATAACGGCGGCAATAAAGCCGCTGTCTTTTTAAAAGTTGTCGATATATAAAACCGCAAAGTGTAAAGACAGCGGTGTCAGGTTATTCACTTTACGAGACCAAGAAAATGTGAGTGAACGCGAGAGCCACGAAATGTAAAAAGCTCACTGGTCGTTTTCAATTTGGGGAAAACTTTTCAAATTCCCAATACGTCAACTTGATTTTGATCTCAAAAAGTGAAAACATTTAAGTAGGACGGAAAAAGTACAAATTCGGCGATGCGCGAAAGGGACAGTTAATGTAAAGTCTAAACAAACAGAATATTAAGGAAGTGCGCTTAGCTCCTTCGAACATTTTATAAAATATTTAATAAGAGAAATAGAACGGAGATATCTCTGGGGGGTGCTTTGGGTCGGAACGAGTTTTGCTGCTTTTTGTTCATGATCAATTTTAATTAAGGGATGTTCGGTCAGAAAACGGAAACAGAAATCTGTGGGGCCAGTGCAGATGATTAATAACAATAATTTTGCGTCACTTGTTTTCCCCATTAATCACGCCTGCAAAAAGAACAAATAGCTGTACGGTTAAAATTTAATAAAATGGAAATTGCAGGGAAAGTTTATTTATTGCCACGAGAGACATCATTTTTTCGCAGAAATGTACAATACGGGCATTCGCTGATTAAATTTTTAATTGCCCGCGTACGTAGATTAAGTAGCAACAGAAGCTGCCTGGTTGGAGTTATCTTAAATTAATCATTTGGAATTTAAAATACAAGGAAAAATTTAACAAGATTCACGGAAAGCTTGCCCAAATCATGCAAAGAAATAAACATATTAAATGTACACCGGTAAAATATTTAAAATTTGCTTACTTTCTTCAGAAGCCCGTTTTTGCCCGTCTAGACGAAAAATTTTAAGACTAAAAGGTAAGGGTGGAACAAAAAATGTCGCTAGGGAAAGTCTGAGAAAGCAATTTTGACTTCTTGCTGCAGTTGCTTTTGTCGGTAATCCAATTAAGTTTGTTTTATAGCAAGTATAATCTTAAGGTTTCAGAGCAATGTTGTCTGATATGGATTAGGAAGGTACTTCTATCGTAATAGCAGCGACAACAATGTTAAAAGTAATTTAGGAAGGCAGTTAATGTTTTACAGTGTGATCTAAAATGATTGAAGGTGCCGCTTCATACAGATGTTTTTCTTATTCGCTTACTACGTAATGTGCCCTTGACACATTCTGATAGCACACTGCAATATTAGCAGGAAATATAAAAATTAGTGGCGTGCTCGTTAATAAAAGGGTTCGTATATCTATCTGCTTTAAAAAATTATTATTTTTAGATATTTTTACACACTTTTCTTGTAGAAAACTACCATTTACGTAGCGACCAAATTTTTATAATACAAAAATAAATCTGTAGTTACAAAATACAATTTAATTAAAGTTTAAATTAGTGTCATAACATCCATCAGTTTTCTGCTTCCAATACTTGATTGCTTTAATAGTACAATAAACAATTTAAATGAATATAATAATACATTCTGTCAGATTGTTGCTTACAATATTCCTACAATTGTATAAATAAATATTTTCTCTGTGTTTCGTATTCTCAAATCACAATGGCTTTCTGTAACTAGTAGAGAGGCGTTACGTCAGGCGACCAAGGTAGCCAACGATCTTTAGCGAAAAAATGCGTTAAAAATCCAACGTTGCACCTGCTGTGTGTTGTCCCATTTTGTTGGAAGAACCCAACCTGAAGTTCGTCTTGGTTAAGATAATTGACAAACGTTCTCTTTAAAAAACATTAGTAAATATTATGCTTCATGACATTGTAATCCAAATTGCAAGAGGATGTAAGAAGTCGGTTGACTACAAACGATAGTTTAAGAGTTTACGTAGAGACTATGGTGGAACTGTACTTCATCCCTAGAAAATGAGACATCTAAAATGGCATCATTTTTGAAGTTTTTATTAAACTATGTACAGCGATGGCGTCAAACGTATATGACCATGGGATTGTTTGTTATAATGACGTATTTATTATAGATGTTAAATGTTAATCCCACCCTGTATAAAGTCATATTAGTATTTAAAACTTAAAATAATTCTTCACATAGGTATACACGAGGGGTGAAAATAAGCCGGAACGCTGTTTCGGTAAAAGATTTTGAAACGGGTTCCAGTTTAAAATCGGTAGGAAACAAACAAGAATAATAGTTTGTTTTTAGTAAAAAATACTACTATACTATACTATCCCAGCATACATTGTTACGGGCCAATCGAGGTTTTCCGATGACCCGTAACCGAATAGGTGGAAAAAGGCCTACAGCTTAGCTCAGAGGAGTAGACGGAGTTCGTTAAAATAGCTTACGGGAGGAAATCTTCCTAGTTGTGTACAGGGTAGGTCAAAATTCGTGAGCGCCACCTTCCAAATCCAGCTAATTGTAGGTCCTCGTGGAAGGCCGAGAGGCCAACAGCTTACGGGAATGGAACTCACCTTTATTGTGCCTCCTCCTATATATATATATATGAAGCTTGCAAAATTCATGCACATACAAATACAGAGTACACAATAATAAAAGAAGCAGTAAATTTTAAAACACTTATAATGAAATTATTGAAATCGCGATACAAAAAAAAAACAGTCAATGGCTGTTTTATGGTTTTACAAATGATAATTGAACGTCCAAGAAAACAAAACTCGCCGCGGTTGACGCACGATGTTTAGGATATTTCAATAAATCTATGTGGCCAATGGCGTAGAGTTTACAGGAAAAATACAGTGTAAATATCTCTTTACAATTAACAATAAACAAATGGCGACTGAAGATCGCTTTTAGGTTGCATAAAACAAGTTCAAAAATGTGGAATCTTGCTAGTTTGCGCGAGAAAAAAAGGTTTCTTTTTACACTACACCAAAAACTGGTTCTTTACCTTGAATTCCGGTGGTGGCAGGCACAATTCCGGGGGTTGATTTCCAGATGCGGGTGCAGTCCGAAGGGTATTTTTCCGGTCCGGGAAAAAGGTAGAAGACTTCAGGAAACCGTGGGACGAAACGTTGGTAGGTACGCTCCTGGGGAAGCAGATTATTCCCAACAGGATCAGTTGAATTATTTCCAACGGGGACAGTCGACGTTGAGGGCAACAGGAATTTCAAATGCTTGTATCACCAACAGACCAACAATCACATTTTCACGGGTTCAAACGCTTTTATCCGAATATATCGAAGAAAAAAAAACAACCACACTTGATTGTTCTATAACCAGGCTGCCACTGTTAAAACTTATTTAGATCCGACTTCGTCGAAATGATACTAATTGCCTATAGCAATATTCGGTACGATAAACTCAATTTAACAGGTGCCGCGAATAACCCGCCCTTCAGGAACGTTCGCCTCGGATCCAAG
>JABXWE010059639.1:0-11309 GCA_014611495.1 Limonius californicus
GTTAATGAAGTATGAATTAGATGTAGTATACACACCAGGTAGGGAGATGTTTATAGCTGATACATTGTCAAGAGCGGCCCTGAAAGATAAGGTAATTGATGATAAAGGGATGGCCTATGTAGTGCATAGCCTTGCTAAAACATTGCCACTAGCTGACAAAAAGAAAATAGAGTTCACACAAGCAACACAACAGGACATAAATTTAAAAACAATATTGGGGCATTTAAAGGAGGGGTGGCCAAAGAATGAAAAAAATATGAATTCCAAATTAAAGACCTTTTACAGAATTAAAGAGGAAATTAGTGAGCTAGAAGGGTTGTTATTCTATGGGGATAGAGTTATAGTACCAAAATTATTGCAACCTGACGTTCTAAGACAAATACACCAGGGTCATTTAGGTATTACGAAATGCAAGGAAAGGGCGAGGGAAAGGCTTTACTGGCCAGGTATGTCATCCGACATTAGTGCGTTAATAATGAACTGTGAAATATGCGAGTCAGTAAGAAACAAGGGTGCTAGGTTACCGTTGTTGCCCCATAAGATACCGAAGCGGCCATGGGAAAAAGTAGGCACGGACATTTTAGAGTTTAGAGGAGGGGGATATTTAGTGGTAGTGGATTACTATTCAAAGTGGATAGAGTTACGGAAGTTAAGGGGTAAAACATCTGATGACGTAAAGAAGGCTCTCAACAACATATTTGCCTGTCATGGATTTTCAGATAGGGTTATAGCAGATAATATGCCATTTAATTCGTATGAGATGAGACAATATTTTTCTAGTAATAATATAGACATAACGACATCTAGCCCTAATTATCCAAGGAGTAATGGGATGGCTGCAAAAGCAGTAAACATAGCCAAGACTGCCATGAATAAGTTTTACCGGGAATCAGGCAATTTAGATGGCATATACATGTTCCTATTAAAATATAGAAACACCCCAATACCCGACATTGGCTTGTCTCCAGCGCAAATGTTATTCAGTCGAAGACTGAAGGACAATTTACCGATATCTAGCAATCTTCTAAACAAAAATGAGTTACAAAAAACACTGAAACAAAGACAGCTTAAACAAAAATCGTATTATGACAGAGGTACTAATTCGTTAACGGGTGGTAAGGTAGGTGATCAGGTGTTGTATAAAATAGATGATAATAATAATTGGAAAAAAGGAAAAAAAAAAGAAATGTAAAGAGCCAAGATCATTCATTGTTAGTGATGACAGTAGTAAAGTAAATTACCGAAGGACGAGGCAGCATCTGATAATCAGAGGCAATAATTCAAGGAACCACCTAGGCTCTAATAACTACCCTGTAAATATAGATAGTGGAGGTAACCCATTTTCAGTCGAGGTACAAAGTCCGAATGTGGATGCTGAGAATGCAAATGGGTTGCACCCAAATTTTCATGATGGTGTGAATATCTCCTGTGATACTCAGAATAATGATAATAATAGTGGAAACAAAATAACCAATGAAGGGGAATCAAAAATGATATTGAGAGATCGAAATAAAATAAAAGAGCCGACTAGATATAAGCTTTAATATAGCGAATAATTTAATAGAATTTTTTTTAGTTTAATAATTGGTTTAGTGTTCAAGTCAACTTTTTTTTTTAGTTTAATAATTGGTTTAGTGTTCAAGCCAACTAGAGATAAGATTCAGATTATTGGACCCTGTAAATAACTTAAGAGAGGGGATGTAAGATATGTTGGCTATATGCCAGGGAGATAGGTTGGCAACAAGTGAGCGACAGCAGGTAAAGTGACGTCAGTCCCCGGCTGAACGCTCATGCAGTGAGGATTCGACCGCATGTATGTTGTATAATGAACATTGAATAAAGTCAACATAAAAACAAGCGTGTGTGCATTCATTACAAACACACTTTGGGAAAAACAGATTTGCCGAAATTTCAAGAGCTAGTCGATTTTTTGGAACACAAATGTGAAACTTTAGATTCAGTCGCGAAAAGGGCCAAAGTACCGCAAGTTACACAACAATCAACCACGCTTCAACAAGTTGATGTCACATGTGCTTGTGAGAGACAAGGGAAATGGCATTAAGAAGATTTCTTACATTGGAAAGAAAGTTAAGTCGAAATGAAGACCTAAAAATAGAGTACACCAAGTTTATGTCTGAATATTTAAAATTAGGTCATATGAAATTAATTGAAAACGACAAACAATCTTCTGACGAATCACCAACATTTTATCTACCACATCATGCAGAATTAAAAAATACCAGTTCTACGACGAAATTAAAAGTTGTGTTTGATGCATCGGCAAAATCAACAAACGGGATTTCACTAAACGATAGTTTGATGGTTGGACCAGTTTTGCAACAAGATTTGTTTTCAATTATTGTAAGATTTCGAACTTTTAAGTATGTTTTGACGGCGGACACTGAAAACATGTACAGACAAGTGTTGGTTGATAATGCGGAAACTAAATTACAAAGAATTTTATGGCGAAACGACTATGAACAACCGATAAACACATACGAATTAAAAACTGTCACATATGGAACTGCTCCAGAGTCGTTCTTAGCAATTAGATGTTTAAGACAATTAGCTTACGAAGAAGCAGATAATTTTCCAACGGGATCAAGGATAACCTTACGCTACTTTTACGTTGACGATTTACTAACCGGCAGAAATTCATTAGAGGCAACGGTTACAATACGCGATGAAAAATCGCAGGCAGGATTTCACTTAAGAAAATGGTCGTCAAATTGTCCAAAACTACTAGAAAATATTTCAGAGGTGTCTAATAGAACCACAATATTGACTAAGGCGGAATCAGAAAGTGTGTGAACCTTAGGATTAGAATGGTGCGCCCAGAATGATATTTTAATATTTTCTACAAATCCCATTTCCAAAAAAAACGCGCATCAGCGAACGGCATATTTTATTTCAGACAGCGAGAATATTTGATTCTTTGGGAATTATTGGACCCGTGATGGTCAAGGCAAAATTTATTATGCAGCGGTTACGGAATATGAAGGAGTCCTGGGATGAATCTGTACCATTGGAAATGCATTCTCAATGGTTAGAATACGAAAGAGAGCTTCAAACTTTAAGTAAAATTAATATAAACAGATGCGTCATCCCATTAAGGGTCGATCCACACTATAGTGCCGCTCTCGATTCGATACAATCTCCTCATATTCACATTGCCGTTTAGGGTCGATCCACACTATAGTGCCGCTCTCGATACGGTCTCGATTCGATACAATCTCCTCATATTCACATTGCCGTTTAGGCTCCGGTCTCGCTTCAGTCGTTTCTCATCAATCATCAATGTTACAAGTTCGATGCAAATAGTGAAAATCTCATTTTTTAACTTTTCTACTGAAGAATTAGCTTTGATAGCTATTCTTTTAGACGATGGGTCAAGAAGCACCAAAACACAGAGAAAAAGAAGAAGACGAATGTGGTTACATCTACGTTTAAAAGCACGAAAAAGTGAAGGAGAATATTACATGTTCTATCGGCATTTAATTGACGATGAAGAAAAATTCATAAAGTATTTTAGAATGGATTCTGGTACATTTGAAATGATACTTGCTAAAATAATTGGTGGTTTGCATCAAATCGAGCACTAAACGGAGTGGACTGAGATCGAAGACGTATTCACACTGTCGCTACAATACTTGACAATTCCGATCTCGCTCCGATAAAATATTCTTTGAGGTGTATCGTTATTGGAGCGGTATGGTATCGATATCGTAGCGACAGCGATAGTGTGAATAGACTCATTTGTTTCTTTGTAATGGGTCCTTTTTTAAATATTAGGAAGGAAGTACTGTATATTGGTTTACAACTTATTTTGAACCACTGGCCGCTAAATTCCAAGAAGTTTAAAATGGTATTTGTGCGGATGTGTAAGAAGAGCGGAGGTAGAGGGGTACTTGTGAGGGTGAAAAACAACAAGGGACCGGAGAGGAAGACGGGCGACGAGAGTCCGAGGGTTAAGACGCAACGTCGAACCCACATCTTGATTGCGAATAAAGTGTGCAGCTACAAGTGCGAGTCAGCTACCATTGATTGTCAATAAAGTGTGCAGCTACAAGTGCGAGTCAGCTACCAAATTGAAGCATACGTGCGAAGTACATAAGCATACGTGCTAAAAAGGCGATTCTTGTTGGCAGTAACCAACAATTTGGGACCAGAAAGGAAGACCATTACCCCACACCCCTCGGTTTCCGGCTTCGCAACAATAAAAGTGCAACGATAGTGTCGAGGACAAAAAACAAGGTACCGAAAATTTATTATACCAATTTACAGCGGGTCCAGTGGCGCGACATAGATTTTAAGTTAGTAGCTTGTAATTGAGTAATGTTCAGCTTTGTTTTAGCTAATAGGAATTTTATATTATAGTCGTTGTTTTCTTACTAACAGATGTTCTTAGAATTAAATAAATTTTGAATCCCTTACATGATTTAAATTCTTTGGGAGTAATTAGTAGTGGGGGGTTTGTTTACGGGGGCATTTCCCAATTCACCCACGACTGAGCTAGACCGAGGTAAGCTTCGATAACAAATATATACATTAGAAGTACCACGAAATAAAACACCCATTACATCTTCTGTAAGAATATTGTATCGAACCGAGAGCGTATCGAGACCATTGCTTTTGTAGCAAACCGAGTGAGCGAGATACAAGATTCCAGCAATATTGCCGACTGGAATTACGTCAAAACATCAGAAAATCCTGCCGATATTATTTCGCGAGGACTGTGTCCCGATCAGCTACAAGAATGTACGCTGTGGTGGCAAGGGCCTGCTTGGTTAAAAGAGGAAGAAACAGCTTGGTGTTCGAATCAAGCTATCTCAGTTAATGATGAAAATATTCCAGAAAGAAGGGAAATTCGAATTACCTGTACATCAAAACTACATGACGTGGAAATATTCAAAAAATATTCATCATTAACAAAATTAACAAGAGTTGTAGCGTACTGTTTAAGATTTGTGAATAATTGTGCCAGAGGAAAGGTTAAGTTGAATGAACAGTTGCAACCCAAAGAAATGCAAAATGCAACGAAAATATTAGTGAAAACTGTACAAGAATTTGAATTTAAAGACGAACTAATTTCTCTTAGAAAAAATCAGTCTGTAAATAAAAACAGCAAACTACTAAATCTCGCCCCCTTTTTAGACGAAGACTCCGTAATATGTGTTGGAGGCAGATTGAAAAATTGCGGTATTAGTTATACCGCAAAGCATCAAATAGTTTTACCCGCGAATCACCCATTTACAACATTAATTATTCGGCATGAACATCAGAGAACCTTTGCACGGTGGTGTCCATGCAAAATTAAATGCCGTGCGCGTCAAATGTTGGCCATTATCATGTTTGAACGCGGTTAAAAGGTTAATTAGATCATGTGTAAAATGCTTCCGTGCTAAGCCTATTCCAGTACGACGTACGATGGGAAACCTACCATCTACAAGAATTCAATCAGCAAGACCATTCTTAAACTGCGGAATCGATTATTGTGGTCCGTTTTACATTAAAGAATCTAAAAGAAGAATGTCCAAAATTCTTAAAGCATATGGAGCGATTTTCGTATGTTTTATCACAAAGACGATACACATTCAACTGGTCAGCGACTTAGGCCTTTATAGCGGCTTTGAAACGATTCATAGGCCGCCGGGGCATGGTTGCAGATATATATTCGGACAATGGTACCAACTTTGTAGAAGCAGAAAGGGAACTTCAAAGGCTGCGAAATTTGGTACTCAATGAAGAAGACAACGCAAAAATTGTAAACTTCTTAACAAACGATAACATCAAATGGCATTTTAATCAGCCTAATTCTCCACACTTTGGAGGTTTATGGGAAGCTGCTGTGAAGGCCACGAAAACTCACTTAAGACGTGTCGCAGGACAATCACATCTTACTTTTGAGGAAATGCAAACACTTTTAATACAAATTGAAGTCGTTTTAAATTCACGACCCTTAATCCCTTTATCTAGTGATCCTAACGACCTGTCCTGTTTAACCCCTGGCCACTTTTTAATAGGAGACTTATTAACGAGCCCATTGGAACCTGTTATTACGAGCGTGTCTACAAATCGCTTATCGCAACATCAGCGAATAGAGCAATTACGCCAGCATTTCTGGACGAGATGGTCAAAGGAATATTTGCATAGCCTGCAAGAAAAAACAAAGTGGAAAATCGGAAGGGGCACCCAATTACGACCTGGGCAGATGATTATTGTCCGTGACGACAGCTTACCACCCCTGCTGTGGATCACCCCACGGATACAAAATACAATTCCAGGTAAGGACGGCGTGGTCCGAACTGCAATTGTAAAAACTACAAGAGACCTAATTACCAGATTGCAGCCAGATTGTGCATCCTTCCCTTTGAAGAAAATTGCGGGACTGCTTGTGAATGACAATTTTAGTGTAAAGTGTTAGAATACGTAGAGACTTTTTAGAATTACAACTTATTATAATTTGTTTATTATTACTATGTTGTTGTAAAATCAGAAACTTTGAAAGGCAAATACTTTCAAGGCCGCCGGAATGTTTTTACGTTTGTGTATAAATTTGTTTCGAAGATTTGTAGAAGTCGTAAACATCTGGGGCATTTAGAGAATTGCGACAACCATCCCATAGATTGTCTAGTTCGATGATATATGACTTCCGCCCTGAAGGGCCTACTTCGAAAAACAGTGGTAAAAATCAGTAAGTTAAGACCTTTTGTCAGTAGGAGTAACCACCCGCTCATTGCTTTTATTGTACATTTTGTAAATATATTATTTGGTAAACTAACGCTCGTTGTTTTTTAAAAAAAATAAGTTGAACTGTTCAAAAGCGGGCACTATCAAACATTGCATTACGATAATAATTAATTGCAGATTTGTTCAGAGCATTTTGCTCTTGACGCATTTAAATCGTTCAGCATATCAAAAAAGCTGAAACCTACAGCTGTACCGGAAGTGTTTGCTTGGATGAAAAGTAGCAAAGATCTATCCTTGAGGATGTTCTCTAAGACAGTTTCATTGATTCCTAAACCTGAGGAACGTGAAACAATTGAAGAGCTGCAACCAGGTGAACAAAGTATTACTGCAACACAAATAAGCAGTAATGCAAATATGGAATTTAGTACCAGTAATGCAAGAACGAGTTCCGAAGAACCATTTTTACATGTACCTCCACCTGAAAAGCTGGTGGCATGTACTTCTGCAGTAGAAACGAGCGTAGATGTAGGCATAATGTAAGAAATGAAACATTTTCATACGAAAACTTGAATCAAATAAAATTCTTTCAACATGCAGTTCATCGGAATTGCTGAAATACACTACAAAATGGCACCACTGCACCCCACATATTAGCATTTGACCCTGAATTTGATAGTAGTAATCGTTATTTCTTTTTAATTGTAACGTAGAACCTATTTTCTTTAAACAGAAATAACTGCTACACGTTGCCTTTTCAAATGAACTGTAGCTTGGACATTTTATCTCTACAATTCCGTTTTGATCTGTAGCTATGTTTCATCGATAACATGACCGTCTGCCGAAGCAACTAAATGGAATGCATACGGGTTTACGACAAGTCCACATTTGTAAATTCCGATGTAATGATTGGTAACGTTAAAAATGTTTCCGTTATATATTCGGAAATTTTTGTTACAGGCATGGTTGGTTTGGAAAAGTGGTCGAGTTGATAGCCCAAAAAAGAACTAGTTTGGGCTTCAATTCCCATGGGCTGATTTATTGTTTCAGAAGTTGCAATTTCTCCTTGGTTTCTTCTACACTCACCGATTGTAATTTTCTTGCATTATACAACGAACACAATACTGGTGGCTGCATTTTTCCGTTTTCATTGGACAGGAAAAAAACGTTATTCATCACAGGTGCAGCAGCAATGTGTAGCCCACGGGGTTTACCCCATGCTTATGCATGCTAGGTCTTCAGAAATTTCAACATAACCTTACAGGACGAGGTGCTGCATGGTGTACGATAATGCAACTAAATCGTTACAGTTTTTTGAATTTCTGCAAGAAAATATGTATACTGATGTTTTAATTAATCCTTAACATGTGCTCATTAATGTACTTACCCTGCAGTACACGAACAACAGGCATCAATTATCTTCAGAGAATCGATATTATTTTCAAATTTGAAAAATAACTCTTGCAGTTCTTCATTTTTCTTCTGTCTACAGAAACACTTTGCCTTGCACAATTCATTGTCCACATATCATTGATAAATTTTTCAACGAAAAATTTATAACTCTTTTCGATATTCCTTTTTGTTCGACCATGCTCCTCGAAAAATGAATTTGCAGCCTCGATTGTAAATAGCTTAAAATGTATTAATGATTTTCCGAATTCCATTATTACTTTATAGCTTTTCAAAATATAAATTGAAAACTACGGCACAGGCAGAAAACAGTAATAAAGTAATTACACAAACACGTCTCAAATTAAAATAACAATCAACGTAAAGCGAGGTTATGTTATAAATTTTGTTGGCACCTTGACCGTCGTAATCGTTCGAATACAGTCGTATACTCTCGTAAACAATTTATGCGTTATTTCTAATAATTAATATACTATTTCTGGTAAATTCTTTATTCTTTTTAAATCTCTTATTTTATTTCTAAAAAATACTATACCTTCAGGGATTTGACTATTTATAAAATCAACTAGTTCTTGTTTAAATGCTTTTGAAAACCCATTTGCTTTACCTCTTTTTACAAATTCATATAGTTCCGCTCTAGTTTTATTATTAATATCTCTTTGAAATGCTTTTGTATACTTTTTTTTATTTCTCAAGCATTTGATTTGAGGTTCCATTTACAAAAAATTATTCAATATTTTAAGTTAACAAATTTTTAGTTAAAAGAATGTTAGTTAATAAGTGAGTGCCACTCCAATTTAAGATGTGCATCCATATTATGTATCTTCTTATTGGTTTTTTACATTTAGGACATGGTATTTTTCATTATTTTGCAAAACATTTTACCCAGCACTCCTTACATATCGCTTGATGTGCGTCATTAAGTTTATTATTAAAAAATAATTCTCAATAGTCTTTTCAGTTTTACGTTTTGTGCAAACCTTGATATAACACTCTTTACATATAATTTGTTTATCACATTTAAATTTTCTAGTTTGATAATAATTATCATTAGTTTTTTCAATATTACATTTACTACAAATACTCAGTGGCGGCTTGTGAGTTAAGAAAGAGGGTGGGCACAAGAAAAAAGTTACCTATTTTATTGTACATAAAATCCATTCTCCTATTTTTCATGCTGGAAAAGACGTCTATGACTTTGTTGTCAAAATCCGGGATAGACTGGAGGAACTTCTTTTCTATTGATAGGACCGCCAATGCGTTCAGTCGATCTTTTTGCACACAATTAACTTCCATCATTGAAAAAACGTCACTTTCGTCTTTGAATTCAAACGCGCGATTGCGCGAAAACAGCGCTCCATTGTCCAAATTCAAACGTTGACTTTAAATGGGGAACAATCTGATCGGTGCCCCATTTGCCTGGTATATCGCGTATAGCGAAGATAACCGATAGGCAACCGAATCACCTCTAAATAGGTACAAATCAGAGCGTTCCCCGGAAAATAGTTTTGAGGCTGTTAGCCGCGCTTGTGGTGCGGAAGAAAAATTTGATACCATCGTTAAAATAATGAAATTAAAATAATGCACTGAATTACATGCGAATTTCTTTCTGTGTTTATCTTGGTGGTTGGGTGGGCACGTGCCCTTGTGCCCTTTAGTACAAGCCGCCACTGCAAATACTTGAATCTTGTATTTCTCTTTCTGTAGATTTTTTAGTATAACTCCAATATTCTTTACAAGTTGCATTATGCCCATCTGAATGATTCTTATTCCTATAATAATTTTCTAAAGTCTTTTCAGTTTTATATTTTCTACAAACCTTAGATTGATTATCCATTTATTTATAAAAAATTTCTTAATCTATTCTGTTCTTAAATTCCCTTAAAAAATTTAGGGACAATTTTTTATACCTTGATATATTATCCCAATTAACTCTATTTTGAAATTCTCGAATAAAGTTTTCTGATAATTTTTGATTAATTGAAATTGCATAGCAATCAACTTGATCTTGAAATTCTCTAATAAATGATTGTGATAATTTTTGATCGTATGAAATTACTTCCCAATAAACTTTGTCTTGAAATTCTCTAATAAAACCTTCAGATAATGTTGGTTTCCATGAAATTCTTAGTCAATTAACTTTGTCCTGAAGTTCTCTAATAAAGTTTTCTGATAATTTTTGATTAATTGAAATTGCATAGCAATCAACTTTATCTTGAAATTATCTAATAAATGATTGTGATAATTTTTGATCCTATGAAATTACTTCCCAATAAACTTTGTCCTGAAATTCTTTAATAAAATCTTCAGATAATTTTGGTTTCCATGAAATTCCTAACCAATTAACTTTGTCCTGAAGTTCTCTAATAACGTTTTCTGATAATTTTTGATTAATTGAAATTGCATACCAATCAACTTTATCTTGAAATTCTCTAATAAATGATTGTGATAATTTTTGATCGTATGAAATTACTTCCCAATAAACTTTGTCTTGAAATTCTCTAATAAAACCTTCAGATAATGTTGGTTTCCATGAAATTCTTAGTCAATTAACTTTGTCCTGAAGTTCTCTAATAAAGTTTTCTGATAATTTTTGATTAATTGAAATTGCATAGCAATCAACTTTATCTTGAAATTATCTAATAAATGATTGTGATAATTTTTGATCCTATGAAATTACTTCCCAATAAACTTTGTCCTGAAATTCTTTAATAAAATCTTCAGATAATTTTGGTTTCCATGAAATTCCTAACCAATTAACTTTGTCCTGAAGTTCTCTAATAACGTTTTCTGATAATTTTTGATTAATTGAAATTGCATACCAATCAACTTTATCTTGAAATTCTCTAATAAATGATTGTGATAATTTTTGATCGTATGAAATTACTTCCCAATAAACTTTGTCTTGAAATTCTCTAATAATACCTTCAGATAATTTTGGTTTCTATGAAATTCCTAACCAATTAACTTTATCCTGAAGTTCTCTAATAAAGTTTTCTGATAATTTTTGATTAATTGAAATGCATACCAGTCAACTTGATCTTGAAATTCTCTAATAAATGATTGTGATAATTTTTGATCGTATGAAATTACTTCCCAATAAACTTTGTCTTGAAATTCTCTAATAAAACCTTCAGATAATGTTGGTTTCCATGAAATTCTTAGTCAATTAACTTTGTCCTGAAGTTCTCTAATAAAGTTTTCTGATAATT
>JABXWE010059643.1:0-12019 GCA_014611495.1 Limonius californicus
TGTGAAATAAGTGACCCAATCCCGGTTGAGAAAGGCGTAAGACAGGGAGACTCACTGAGCCCAGTACTCTTCAACATTATAATGGACGAAATAATCGAAAGTCTAGAAAATCAAAGGGGATACAGAATGGGAGACAGGCAATTGAAAATAATATGTTATGCGGACGACGCTGTTTTAGTTGCAGAAACTGAAAATGACTTACAGAGGCTCCTAGTCGAATTTAACAGATCATGTGAGAAATATAATATGGCAATCTCCAAAGATAAAACCAAAACAATGGTGGTAGCAAAAGACCCAATAAGATGTAAACCAGTATTAAATGACTACATAATAGAACAGGTGATGAAAATAAAATACCTAGGAGTGGAAATAACAAGTCAAGGAAATACCCTAAATGAAGTATAGGAACAAGTAACAAAAGCAAGTAGAATAGCGGGCTGTCTAAACGGAACAATATGGTTTCTTACGAAAGGAAACCAAAGTAAGAATATATAGAAGCGTAGTAAGGCCTATAATGACGTACACGGCAGAAACTAGACCAGAAACAGCGAGGACGAAGAAACTACTGGAAGTCACCGAAATGAAAACATTAAGAAAGATAATTAATAAAACCAGAAGGGATAGAGTAAGAAACGAGGAAGTAAGGAGAATATGCGACATAAAACCGATAACAGACTGGGTCGATCACAGAAGAACAGAATGGGACAAACATAATTTCAAGAATGGAACAAGATAGAATTGTGAGAGTGGCAAGAGATAAATCCCCCCAAGGAAGAAGAAGTATTGGCAGACCCCAAAGAAGATGGAGAAATAGCGTATAAGTCCAACAACTGGTTATGAAACAGGCATAAATGCCTATCAAAAAGAAGAAGAAGAAGAAGAAGACTACCAAATAAAAATCTTGAACCATATACAAAATTACTTTATATGATACATGAAATGTGGCCATTACTTGATCCCGAAAATATAAATCCTGATTATGAAATTACCATTCATCAAACTTTAAGTATTGTATTTTCGCAAACTAACATTTGGTCGGTCTAGCAAAGAACAGTAAATGAAAGCGGTAGGACAAATAATTTTGGGCAAGTTTGTCATCGAAAATTGCAATTATGCTTTGGCGGTACAAATCATCCAAATTTATGAATTTTGTAAATGTAAGTTGTCCGTCGCCCAGTTTACCGTGATGGCACAGCGGCATAGTCATTACTTTTTTAATTACGTAATTGTACTACAAACACGTACTACTAAAATTTAAAAATAGACTTGTGTGATCAGTTATCCGTTATCTTATACAATCAATACGTTCATAAAAATTATTGTGGAAGGATTCAAAGAGTTCAAAATAATTTTGAAGGTTAATATGTGAAATAGAAAGTTAGAAAAAATTTCATTCAAATTAATGGAGACCAATTGAATAAATACGAAAGAACACGCTGTGTCGTACTATATTCGAATTTACCCCTATAAAAAATATCGTCGTATCTCTTTCGATATTATCTACCGAACGGATGTCCACAATCTTGATTTGCTATACAAAGGCGCGTTATCTATAGCTTCACGCAGAATCATTTGCAAATTTTCCTGTACACTGTTAACTAAAACATAAACAGTTCTAATGTAATTAATTAAAAATACGTAAGACGAACTTATTGAAACAGAAGGTTTGGGTAAACACATGCTTATTTTCATGAAACTTTTCGTTACTTAGCGTGGGTACTGTCAAGGACTATATATTTATTTATAGTCCTTGGTACTGTTTATATTGATGACCGTATGAACTACAATCTGTGAATTAATTCCATATCCCTTCAACCTGTTTAACTTTTTGGTCACTTCAAACCCCGCGTTAACGATAGGCATGAAAGTATCAATTCAAGCTCGCAGGTTGATAAATGTAATCATCATCGCTGAATAAATGTTTCTATTCGAAATGAAAAACCATGTAAATAATTATATCTAATCTAACTGCCTACTGCTGCATCGGGTGTGCAGCCCGTTTGGGATTCCTATTGGTCAAATTTTGCTCAACTTTAAGTGCAGTATGGTTTTTTCGCGGATAATTTACTTATTTTCAGTTGCACAGCTAAGTTATTGTACCATTATTAAGGCACTTTGTTATGGAGTTCTCTGTTTTTAATCAAATGTTTCACAGATGTTTTTGTTTTCAAGATGCTGGCTTCAACTTTATCTGCGTCAGTATAAGTCGAAGAAGGCCATTCTATAATAGGAAAGAGCTATCATTTACATTTTTGTGAGCATAATATTTGTTGTTGTATACCAGCAACAAAAGTCTTGTGTTAATCGCGGATACGAATGGAGTGTCTTTTGCAAGCTAGAGTCTTCCTCACAAAAATGAATTAGTTTTATAATATATAAAACACAGTGAAAACAATTAAATACCTTAACAAGTGTATGTTTAATCCGAAGTAGTGCAGTTGCGAACACAAGTAATAGCTAATCGGGCGCTGCGGCGCCGCGATTAGCGGTATCGTGCGAACATTATTGAAAGAAATAAACAATTCCGCACAGACAAGAATTATCAGGAGAGTAACTTCTAAATAAAATCGGCAAAAACAAGGTAAGACCCAAAACACCGCTAACAAACAAGAATGATAAGGACAAATTAATGTCCGGAGAAAAAACAATTGAGAATATAGAAATAACTCGAAACACTTACGTAGAACCCGAAATAATAGTCATGATTGAAGCTAAATGATCACAGGAGCAAGAAATATTACAACAGCGTGCAAATTACAATCGTCCACGCGCCCCTCTAACAGAACAAGATGCAAATAAACGTTCTGTTTTCGGTACTATTCAACTGATTGAACCCAATAAATATTGCTTACCTCCCCACAGCGAAACTATCTTGAATGAGTAACACAACCCTCAAAAATATAAAGAAATATATACAGATGATATTACAAAAGTCCCTCCTATATTCATACCTAATGTTATGAATTGTCAGCAAGCAGTACAGGACATAAAGTTAAATACCATAGGAACATGTACATTGTACAATGAATGATAATCAACTAACAATAAATTCAAGTAATATTTATGATTACCGCTCACTAACGACGTTTTACAATACTAATAAAAATATTAAACATTTTACGTACCAAAATCCCAGTAAAACAAACATATAATCAGAAACATATCTACATCAATTAGCGTAGATGAAATCAAGGACGAATTAATCGCAAATACATATTCAGTAATCATCGTGACTCGCCTTTATAATAAACAGAATATACCTACCAATACCAGTATACGCAGTTGACCTCAGGAAAATACATGACCGCCAATACCTTCATTATTGTAAAATTACAGTTGAACCAAGAAGAAAGTCTAATCCAATGTTCAGTGGACAAGGTGCCAAAGATATGGGCACACAAAAAACTAATGCAAGCTAATGCTACGATGTATCAAATACACTAAAGGGCATCATTACTCTCAATGCCCAAACAAAAGTTTCGAAAAACCCCAATATGTGAACTGTGACGAAAATCACCCCGCTAACTACAGCGGCTGCAAGTATTACAAAACAATAACTGATGGAAGGAAACAAATACTAGTCAACAGAAATCTGCGAGAACCTAGAAAAATATATCCCAATATAACTACCGACCAAAACATCCAATCACCCATGCAAGGCAGCCTAGAATCACCACCACATAATGCAGAACAACTCTCACTAATTCCACAAATAATACAAGTTTTATTACCAATGATCACTCCGTACTTAATGGACATAATTAAAAGTACAGTACAATCCTTCCTTCCTTGAACCATCCAAAATGGCAATACAGTCAAAATGCAGGCTATTCTAACCTAGTTATCACAAACTGGAATGCTAATGGTAAAACAGGACTGAAGCTAATTGTTAACATTCAACAACCATCCACAGATAATAAATCAACCATAAAGGCTAATAAACGGGAAACCAGACTGAGACTTGTTTCAAGACAACATCCAACAAAAAATAAAACGTCCTACAGCCCTCACCACACAGAAATACATCGATATAGCCTTGAATAACTTACAAAAGGTAAAAAAAGATTCCATAACATTAACTACAAATATACAACAGCAAAATCGTAAATCAACAAATTTGACTCTCCCATACAAGATCCAGAAATTAATAAAGGAAAAACACCGAACTAGACAGTTATGGCATATAACAAGCGACCCACAAACAAAGTAAACACCTAAATTCTTTAATACACCAAACAAATTATCAGGTGCGCGACCGCGGTGTGCAGTGCGATCTGTGGAAGAGTGCTTGACACTCATTTAAGTGAAGTGAGGTACTCCGAAAAAGATAAACTTTTTCTTTCCGAAGTAGGAGGGGTGTGTAACGAAGCGTTACTAATTTTGTTTAATTATCCGGATAAATTAAGTTTTATTTAATTATTTTGATGTTAATTGGGGCTCCGTTAAATTTGTTACATAACCACGTTATGCCGTTTTACCGTTTAGAAATGTTTCCGCTTAATTTAAGTAATTTTATTTGTGTACCGACCGATATCTTTCCGACCGCACCCTGTATTTTTATATTTTGGAATTGTTTATCAATTTATATCCGAATGTGCAGATACCAGCTGCGTTATGTTTTGAATCTAAGGCCGAACGAGGATATTTATTTATTTTGCACTGTTTAATTTATATTTTGAATTTGAATACCGAACAAATTGATTTATTTATTGTGTACCGATTAGCCTCTGTTTGTATTCGTATTTATCTTGTGTTAACGCTGTTAGGTATCATTATATTTTGTACCGATGTTAGGGCAGTATTTAATTACCGTTTGTAATTATATTTGGCATTTTTAACATTTATAATTGAGTCCGAACATTGTACTATACTATATTTGCATAGCATTTACGCGTGGAAATCTGATAACCGCATGTCGAGCGTAAAGTGGAAGGGTAGCGAGGTATATCCCACTCCGTGCATTTTTGCGCGAACCGAACGAAACTTTGTAACTTCAGATTAGCCAGCGGGTATAAATTCAGAATTTTTGGAATGAAAGTACAGTTCCATTCCCGCTTTCCAAGTATTCAACAGGACTACTCCGAGAACAAGGTACAGCATATCCGACAGTTTTAGAGGTAAGGAATTATTGTATTTTGGCGCTCTGATTTTACCGTTCACATTTTGTATGTCCGTTCTCTTTCTCAACCGTAAACCTCTTACTCTCTATTACACCTTTACCCTGCAGAAACGCCGTCGCTGCGACTGTCCTGAGGCGGTGTTTTCTGTTCCTTTCTTTCCCCTTGCGGCTGCGACTGACCTGACGCAAGTAACCCATCCCTGCAGAAACGCCGTCGCTGCGACTGTCCTGAGGCGGTGTTTTCTGTTCCTTTCTTTTTTTCCCTTGCGGCTGCGACTGTCCTGACGCAAGTAACCTTTCCTACGGACGTACCGTCGCTGCGACTGTCCTGAGGCGGTATTTCCCATCCTTTCAAAATCCAATTATCCGGAGAAAGAGCACCGTGACTTTTAAACTGATTTAATACCGGGGTTTGAACCCATAGCGCCAAAATATGTAATTTCTTTCTCTATTGCTACTGCAATAGTACCGAGCTGACATACAGTTCTCTGTATCACAGGTATCGTAAAGACTACCGTATTTGTACCGCTTTGCTACCGTATTTGTACCGCTTTGCTACCGTATTTGTACCGCTTTGCTACCGTATTTGTACCGCTTTGCTACCGTAATTGCTTCCGCTTTGCTACCGTAATTGCTTCCGCTTTGCTACCGTAACCATTACCGCTTTGCTACTGTTACTGTTGATATGTTCTGTCTTAGCCGTTAGTTTTCCTGATTTAAACTGTGTACCATTTTTTTTGTTGTTAATTACAATATATGTATTAAAACCGTTGTTGCTTGATTTGTTTTATGAGGAAGGACATTTAAACATTTAGACCGAGTCTGGGATGACAGGTAATAGTATAAACGAATCCCTGGATACCGTCATCTTCAACTGAAGCTACCTAGGTCTTCGTCATCTGTACCAAGACAACGAAGCTACCGCGGAGAGTAAACTTCGACATAAAATCTGGCGCCCGAGGCATCCGCAGCGCGTGCACGTTATAAGCAGACGTGCATTCGCATCTATCCGTTTAATTAACCCAGAAAAAGCGTCACACACTTTGACAAGAAACGTCAGAAAAAGAAATACTTCTTTAGGTTAAGCGACAATGTTCTGGGTCTTATCGGAGATGCCACTTGTGAAACTGATAAACATTGGAAAAATTGCGTGGAATACATCTTTCAGGTTGAAATATGAAATCAAACCTTTAGTAATTCATTTAGGAGCTGATTCATCTTCTGATACCTCAGAATTTAGTGACATCGAGTCTAAGTAAATTAAAAAAATAAAATAAAATGTAGATTTGCGTTTAATAATATTAGAAAAGCATGTCAAATGTGTATATTATGTAATTTAAAAACAAAGTATTATTTTAAGCATTTCTGGTCGTATAACATATTTATTTTTCCATTCGCAAACTTTCCTGAATACGCTCTTGATCTCCTACCTGCAATGACCCTAACAGTTGCAGCATGTCTTTAAGTCAACAGCATAGCATTCGCTACTAAAAGTAAGATCCAACTATACTCATCAACATAATAAAAAATGATTTCTCATAGTGTTAAAAAATTTGTAAGGAACCCAAGTTACTAATCAGTTATAACTAACCATGTAGAAATTACTATTTGCTATTTTCTGGCAATTTGATAACCCCCAAAAACCGTAAGTTTAACCATGCTTTGAAGACCATTTAATATGTTTTCTAACAACCTTATAGTAAAACCAGGTACTTATGCTGCTTTGTAATGTACGCCATAAACATAGCAAGCTTTCCTATAATTAAAATTCAAGATTTGCATGAAACTGGCTCTAAAGTAGATATACAAATTTCTTATAATAATATTCAACTTGTTACGCTTTCTTTCTTATACAATAAATATAATAGGTTAATGTTTCTAATATAATGCTGATAAAGAGATACTACCCACCATTTAATTATACATACGTAGGTAATCACTGATAGAGTGCATATCTACAAAACTGCGTATCGCCAAACTGCTGCTAAATTTCCAGATTTTACTTTAAACACTTTTAGGTTACAACTTACAGAATTACCATTTCATGTAAAATGTGCAATTTACAATTTAAATTCCACAGGGAACTGCATTCCTTGTAAACAGAAAGACTTCGACTTACTTGTATTTCCATGCAAACATGTTGTATACTGCAGCACATAACAAAAATAAAGTGTTTATTTGTAATCAAGAGCATGCACCTACGGTTCAGTATTTTTACGCTACGTTTCATTTACTTTGTAACATTACGTATTTTAGGGGTTGTGATATAAATAAAACAATACATATTATTGATTATGATTTTATGTTGTCTGTAAGTATTGTAGTTTCAACGTGTTTATGCAGATGTTATTAAATGCGTAAAATAAATTCGGTTAAGTAGTTAATCTTAAGATCGGTTTCACCGAATTAAAGGTTACAAGAAATTGTCATTCCACTCTTAATTGCTGACGCAAATTGGCACCAGTCAAGAACCATTTATCTACTTGTAAAGATGATACACTTTTTATAGTGAAACATATCAAATTCCTTATTAGCGATAAGTAGAGAACAGATTTTAAGCAAACTGCATATAATGTAATTTTTGCATATTTTTGTGTTTAGAGTTAATTAACACTAATTAGTTAATGCATATTTTGCATATTTAGGCAAAGTCTGCATATTTAAACGTTTTATGCATATTTATGCATGAATTTTATATTTTCGCATAAATTTTATATTATTATTTTTTTCCGATTGGTTTCCAATTTTATGTAACAATGGTTTTTTATAACATCATACGTTGTTTTGCATTTTGTATAAGTAAGGTCGCAGATAGTTTATACTAAACGTAATTAATTTTCTCAGAAGTTGAGTAAACACTAGGTTCTGCAGTAAGCCCTTGTTTATTGTAGATAGATCTTGTATATTGTAATATTTCTTTGAACGTTTAAATCCCTTTTAACACTTCATTCTTTCTAAAGTACCTGTGCTTGCTATTAGTAATTTGCTGCTATTGTAGTTTAAGGCTTTGGCTAGAATGTTTCAACTATTTTATGATGCATTTCTGGTGAAGTGTTCTCAATGGCGAATTTTTTGAAGCAATAAATTTAGATCCTAATACAATTTCAAAATTTACAAATGCCCCATGCACGTCGATAGATGTTGAACGATCGTTTTCAATTTACAAATACATGTTTACCGATAGAAGACATAAATTTCTTCTTGAAAAGTTTGAAAAACATTTAGTGTAAGTTGTTTTCATAATAATGAATCATAGTTTAAAATTTAGCATGAGCTGATTTGCATTGATAACTATAAGTATAATTAATTACTCTTTATTGCTGTAATTTTGTTAATAGAATAAAATGTCTTAAAAATGTTTTGGTTTTTGTAAATTTTAACGCGTATATTTGTTTTTAACTTTTTAACATTTATCAATTTATCATAAATCGTTTTTAAGTCGATTTTTAACATATGCTATTGCATATGCAAGTGCATATTTTCAGAGAATTTAATATTTAAAAAATAGTGTGCATATATATGCGCATATTTCCCTAATAATCGACTGCATATATTCCGTCCTCTAGCGAGAAGAATACCTGGGTTATGCTTACTATTACGAAGAACCTTAAATATCTCGGATGTTTATGGAATTTCCCTCACTTCCCATATCCTACATTGATTTTAGTTTTGAGTTTGGTAGTGGAAATGTAAAACTTTCATTTCGAAAACAGTTTATTTCGAAGAAATACTTAGTTTAAGCTACTTTCCAGAAAAGGTTGTGAAAGACAACTGTGATTTTTTTACTTCGGTTTTAGAAGACGCGATTTAAGATAAACCTCAATGTTAAATTTACGATCGCCGGATCACCAATGATTTCTGAAGGGCGCATTTTTCACTTTCTCCTACTATGGGTAATGCAAAAATGAATTTGAGATTGAAACGGAAATATCTATTCTTACAAAAAAACGTCCGTCTGTCCGTATGTACAATGTGCATCCTATACAATTTTGTCGCCTATCACTACAGAAGGGCTAATCCGATGTGGGAATTTGAATATAGAGCTTTATTAAAAAGTAGCTGAAATCGTGAGCTACGTCTCGCGCATTGTTTAATATTTTATTTAAAACTATTAATGTTTCTTCACATGGAAAAAATACACTGTAAAAAATACAATGTCGCTTAGAATGACTTCAAATATTTTTATGCGAATTTTTACTTCCTATGGAATTGTTAGCGAAAGAATAAATACTTACGATTCTACGAAGTGTGTTCAATTGAAACGCATATTTGCTTTATAAATAATTTATTCAACAAAATAATTACAAATAATTTCCTTCGCAGTTAAGTCATTTATCCCATTGTTTTACTAACCGACGAATACCCTGCACGCACAATGATGCTCTAAAACCCTCCATTTCTTTCGTTGAAGATTTTCTTTTACCACATTAGCAACATGACATGCAACATGAGGCCTAGCATTGTCGTGCAGTAAAATAACCCCACGAGTAAGTTTTCCTGGACGTTTCCGTCTCATTGCTTGGTGAAGCTTGCTCAAAGTTTCATTGAACAAATTTGTATTGATATTTACTCCAAGTTCCTTACACTCTATCAGCAAGGGTCCTTCATGGTCGAGAAAAATGTTAACATCACCTTGCCTGCAGAAGGTTGTGCTTTAAACTTTTTCGGTGGTGATGAACTTGAAAGTTTCCACTGCATCGACGATAACTTACTGGATGACTTGTAGTAATGGCACCAAGTTTCATCACCAGCAACTATTGACAGAAGAAAGTTATCACCATTTTGCCTATAGTCTGTGAGGTGTCGCAGAGATAAGCCCATTTGCAAGCATTTTTGTTCATTAGACAAGAGACGAGGAATCTATGGCGAACAAACTTTACTGTAACCCAGATTACGAACAATACTATGGACATATCCTACACTCGCACCAACAATTTCTGAAATTTCTCTATTTGAAATTTGACAATTTTCTCTAATAAGGCCTTCCACACATGCCATATTGTTTTTTGTTAATGCAGTACACCGTGCACCTGGTTGCGGCTCATTAATAGTCCCCTCTTTTCCCATTCCTAAATTTTCGGCACCATTTCGTCACAGTTCGGTACGCAATACATGCATTTCCATACATTCCTTGCATTCGCGTATGAATCTGCAATGGCTGCACACCCTCAGCGTATAAAAATTGTAGGACCGCATGCTGATCAAACTTGTACGGATTTTCAACAACAAACGCCATTTCAAAATCGAAGATTTAAAAGTCAGAATCAAATTCAAACGCCAGAAATTTATTAATGTGTTGGTTACAAACACTACTAACATTAACAAACGTCATTTGAATTACTGTATTTGTTTTCAAGGTTAAGTTGATTAAAGATGCATTTCAGTTGAACAAACCTCGTAGTTTATCACAATTTTCCTGAAACGGAAAATGAATAATTCTACCCTTTAATATGCAGAAATATTATAACACCGTTTTGTTCAGTGGGATATTTTACTGTAAATGATTTTCATGCATTTCAGTATTCTCCAATATCTAATAATATCTATAATTGTTTAATATCTTTATCCATGTTTCCTAAATTAAATGACAGCATTCACTGGTCTAACTAAATAAATCGCGAGTCAATCGGCCGTTAAGATTTTAAGAAGTTATGAAAATTAAGCTTTCTTAAAAAAGTAGAATTTTTCGATAAGCACTGTAAAAATTCTAATTATATTTTTTAACACGTTATGGGCGCAAAGGGATTATCTTCGTATCTAACTACATATTTATTTATAAAGCTTGTCCCTCAAGCGTTCAACGGATATTTAAAAAATTAAATTTAACTACTATCACTAGACAATGATTAGTGAAATTGAAAATGTAAAAGGGTATTAAAATTTAACGAAACGGAAACTATTAAAAAACATTCCGGAAACGGAAGATGGTTTGATATCTCAAACTTGGTATACAAAAGCTTCAATTCAAATAATATCAGTTTTGCGGAACTCGCTAGCTTCAAAATTACGACTTTGAACCCTTGTTATAACGTTGTTTCGTTGATGTACATAATAGAACAGATTTAGAACAATTATTTATTACTAAATTGCAACATTTGTTCTTTGTGGGTTTAACTGTTAATCGTAGCTTCACGGGGCAATACTGGTGAGTTTAGATTAAGCGGAATATTAATATTGTGTGACAACAATAATGATTCTAAATACAAAATCATACGATCCGGAGTTTGCATCATACCTAGTTAGCAACAGCGACAAACAAAGAAATTACTGAAAATTAACATAACAAAGTTTTAAGAATTTCCAATATAAAACGAAATTACTCATTTACATTTATATATGAAAAGTATAATAAAGATATTGATTGAAAATAAAATAAATATTGCAGATTGGATGAAGTTCTGACGCGCCTGTTTACTGAAGATTAAGCTCAAGCATTTATTATTCCCTTTTTCAGCCAGCATCACTTCGCATAACCGTTTCGCTTCCACGTCAACCGCAGTTAGTAACACTTTCTTTACGGTATATAAAATAAACTCCTAACGTAAAGCAGGGTATACTGCTGAATTAACAACTATTTTTATGATAGATGATTTAACATGCAGGGTGTCTCAAAATTGACGTCCGTGCTCTTGGGATTTAATTCAGGAAGCTAAAAGAATTGAAAATTAGGAGGAAAATCCTTCGTTATCGAGTTATTGATGAAAAAGTAAATAATAAGTTGTATCGCACGGTCGGTTCATTAGTTGTGTAACATAATTCAGTTAGGTTTTGCGTTTTGTTTTTAAAACGGAACGATACTATTGTAATAGAAATTACGTCGATATGCTGAAAATACTAGGTGCGTGTATTGACAATGCCGCTGGTGTAGGAAGGGTACATGCGGAAAGGTTTCCAAATCGT
>JABXWE010059645.1:0-11508 GCA_014611495.1 Limonius californicus
AAGACCTAGAAGGTACAGGGTGGGAGACATTCGTCGAAATCGAATTTGATTATTTACATGGGAAGTATGCTACTGGTTGTTATACCAGGATGTTAATCATCCATGAGCAGTATGTATAAAACCATAATCATATGATTCACTTAACAGAATGTGATAATTTAACCAATTGAAGGCCTAAAATAAACCGGTAACATAATGATACTCATTTAAAACGTGTGTCATAAATGATGATAAGTTGGAGTTTGAGTTCTCAGTATAGCTTAAATTATAGCTATTGTAATATTAACATATCTCTTCGTTATGCGGTTTCAGTGGAATCAAAAAGACAGAGGTTTCGTCTTTTACGTATTGTTAACTATTACTCCGTATACTCAGCATAGTCAAATTCGATATAAGTTCTATTGATTGAAATTTTGAATTAACCTTATTGACGAAATCATTATACTTTTAGTGTAATAGAAATCGGAAATAAAGTCATTTATATATTTGACTCACGTCCTGTGGAAATACTACGTCTTATTTTTAAATTTAATTTTGAAATTAGAAGGTTGGCAAGCAATGGAGATGGAGTGTTATTTACTCATTGTAGTACCCTCATGGGATTCATAGAAGAATCGCTCTTGTTAGAATGAATTGCATAAGAAAGGAAAATTGATTTTTCGGTAGTTTCATGTGAGGAGGTCACATAGAGTAAACTAATTTTTGCGATTAAGACGTTGTGATCTAAGAATGGTGTATTTACTGTTTGTGTAAACTTTTCTCAGACTAAAGTTTGAAACGAAGGGATCTATTAAAGCTTCCGATCAATTTGTAATTATTCCTGATGATGACAAATTGACATACAAATTGACTTTAGAGAAATCTTAATGAGCTTACGTTTTTCTACCATTTAAAATTAATTGGATGTGAAACAGTTTAATAGGCTCGCCAGCGTTTCTCAAATATGTCAGCAGTTGGTAAAGCATACTAGGACTGAAAATAAATTTTTAAAAATCCTGAAAATCGCTGGCTTCAAAACAACAATAATTTTGAATTATTCTTCGCACAAAAGTCGTACTGTATTGAGCTGTTGGCACCCGTTTTTCCATGTATATGGCATCTGCAACAATTTATCCCCACGTTCCGAGCATTTTGTACGTACAAGTAGTTGAAGCGAAACTACAATAAAAATGAAACGAACAAGGGCGCACGCGAGAAAACCACGTACACAAAATAAAAGCACGAAGCTCTCATATCACAGCTCGTTAGCCACCCTGCTGGGTTCTAGTGGGAAATTCCAAAACTGCTGTCGGGGCTATAATTAGCTTTCCCGCATGTGTGGCTTACATATCAACGAAATTTTTGCCAGTCTCTGCCAAGGGATTCATGAGCGCCGCAACGTTTCCAAGTGCTTCATTTTAAACTTGCAGAAGGATGGGGATGTGGAATTGTTATTGTTGACGTGAAAAAGACATCGATCATATTTATAACGGCAAGGATGGGATATCTATATCGCATTTCGTTTAAATTTGAGTAGAAGCTTCAATATAGAAAAGCAACAGGAAATGAATGAGGAAATAAAAATCTGTAGGGAAAGTGTTCTTAGTAACGTTGTAGGTGATCTTAATTTTGAAATTTGCAATTTATCTGTTAATAAATATGAAATACGGGCGAAATCTTGATACAAAAATAAAGTAACGCAAATATATATATAGTTTTAATTTAATTCTAACCTTGAAAGTCATTTTCACCTCTTCAGAAAATAGGTTTCTTTCTGCGTAGTTCACATATGATCAGTTTACTCTTATGTATTTCTAAGTGTTTTCTACGAACGCAGCTTTTCGTGAAAACTTGAAACATGAAACTGTTGAATTTAACATATTGTTTCTTGTTAATTGTTTGTCGCCTTACTTGAAATGCATACTTATATTTTAATAACAATAATAGACAATTTCAACAGGTATTTATTTTTATATTTGCTTTATACGTATTTCGACATGCAACATGTAATTTTCAAAACCATTTAATGAAGTAAGCAATTGCAGCTAGGGTAACAGCACACTGGATCTTGGTTTCGGACTTGGCTCAGGTCTTCTAGTCCAAAACTTCCAATAGCGGGGAATTTGTAGCTCTGGAAGAATTTTTTCAACACGAAAATATTATTTTACCCTAAAATTCGGTGTCGAGCAATTATAGGATATTATGTAGAAGAAAGTATTTCGTCACTATACATTTTAATACAAAAGATCGCATGAACAGTTCTGGTTTCATCAAATAGATATGAACTTAGAGATTATTGGAGTTTACAGTAAAATTTTATGGAATCTATAAATAGCGCACTAAATCCAACCTTCAACCCAAAAATATTAATCGTCAGCGAGAGGCCTTTGATGTGAAAGAGCCAAACTGTATATAAAATACCAACTATTTTTTATTTTCAAAAATGTTCTAAATATAAATATGTAGGTCTCTATGAGCTATTGTTGCAGTTTGTAAGGAAGTTGTGTAGAATCCAATTGTCATTATCAATTTGTAGATTTTAAATGCAACAATACAGTTTTTCAAACAAAATATTGGCAATGTCATAAAAAAGTCATAATTTTTATTACACAGGTCATAAAGTTATTGATGAAATACTAGTATTTAGATTGGTATTCCTAAAATATTTATTCTAATGTTTTTTACAATCTAGTTGTGTTTCAGAAATGTTCTCTTTTAACTTTAGCAACAAGGCATTAAGGCAATGTCGGCCATATTCAATGAATGTTTTAATTTTTTTCAACTACTTAATCTATCTTGAAAGTTTGATTTGTCTAATATAGTAAACGAAAACTTCTGAGCTCAATTTGCTCATTCATTAAAGGTGTATTTGTTAAAGTGTGTTTGTGAATTTGATTCTAAACGTGTGTGTAAAACTTTAACCACTTATAGCACTTATTTACTTCCAAATATCCTAGCAGCGTTTTTTTAATTTTGCTTCATTATGGAAGTATGGCGACTTAGTCTTTTTTTGCATTACTTTACTAAAATTCCAATACCTTTTTTGTTTCTTGTGCGATTTTATAAACTTTGTTGTTTCGGAAACCTAATAGTCCAAGGTTAATTTTGATCCAAGAAAAATGTAAAGTTGTGTGTGAAAAGTAGATGAAATTTTACCTAGAAGGTAGGTTGTAGGTAGGTAGGTGTACGCATTTAAATTGTTGTTATATCACTGTTTAAATATTATATTTTCCAAAACAAAATTTTTAAAGATATACCCTAATTTACATATTTTTAAATCAAATTTTTACTGCTGCGTTAAACTTCATCCATTTTTATACACTAAATTGTACATTTTCACTTGCCTGGAAATTGCGTTTCTGCTGTTAGCTATCCAAAGCAATAAAGTTTATTCACATTTTAGTGAATTTATGTAAACAAATATTTGAAGCGCTATATCTCCGTAACGGTATAAATTTAAAAATAAAGCATGTAGGTGATTTGGGGGTTAAATAATCTCAGCTGTAAGTGGTTAACCTGTTTGGCATATGTACAGAACCACCCTGTATAAATAGTTTAAATGCTTTTTAACATCGTAATAATGCGGTTGGATCCGAAATTTCAATAATGTTTCTGGAACTATTTTGACAAGTTGACGACAGTAATTATAGGATTAATCAATTTTTGACAAATAAATACAGTATGATCAATAAAATTTTAGGTCCAGCTTCGGAAAACAAAAGGTGTGTTTTTATTTAAGCCGTATAGTTTATAATGTTCAGTATAAATATTTAATAGTTATTAAAGTATACTGTGTGCTGTGTAGTTGAATCTCAGTTGGTAGAGTGCTCGCTTTTTTAGTATAACGTCGATTCTGCCTTGGGTTCAAAATATAAGCATTACTATGCAGATTTATAAAAATCTTGTCTGCAACCCACTACACACAATTTCCCAATCCGGCTTGCAACCGTGGGATCATAATGCTAAAAAACTTCTTTGGAATTTCTGTCGTTCGGATTCGACGTTAAACTGTAGGTCCCCCGTGTTTCTACCTTACCGCTGAGGAGAAACACGTGGTACAGAAAACACCGATGCCCAGCAGTGCGACATAAATGTTATCAGTGATGTCAGTGACAGTATACTGATTGCTATAATTACTAATATCTGTAGAACATACAATTTACTTCTGAATGTATAACTTAACATCTGCATGGATTGCGAATATTACATAAAAAGCCATCTGTCCCTGGTAAAAGTTTGCGTTGGAATGTTTAAAAATAGTAATATATAAGCGGCCTTAAGGTGTCGCGTTGTAACTATATCGAAGTTTCTGATTATATATCTAAAAAAGATACTACTATTGCATAATACACAATATTTATAAATGGACCACTGGATATAAGAAAAACTTCACATTACACATTAATAGCATTTTATCAAAGTAGAGAACCTTAAGAAAAATTCGTAAGCTTCTGCGGAAATTCAAAAGTTAGGTAGAAGCTGTATTCCTACTTTTTTAAACTTTGGTTTAGGTTAGTGTATCGTAATCATTCCATCTTAATACCGCTTACGCAGTGTAGAGGTGTTGTGAGGTAAGGTTGAGCGTTTGCACAACAAGCCCTTGATTGTAATTTATTACGTATTGGAAATATATATTTTCCTAAATTTATGCAGTTGTAATTTTCTACAGAATGTTTTATTTAGATTGAATATTACTGTTTCTTTATATAGGAAGCAAAAATTCCAGTGCACCAATGCAGTGATAACTCGACATCTTAAGGCGGTTTTTATACTACTAATTAGTATACTCCTACAAAACACTTCTAGAAAGTCCATCAAGGTTTGTCAAGCAATTCAAACGTATACTTTTACGACACATGGCAAACTTTGAGATACTTATGCGTAGATCGTATTCCCCGCAAGTGTTTAGTTATTTATTCAGTAATAAACTTCATCTTCTAGAGTACCAAATAACTGTAGTAACTGCTATACTTTGATAACTCTCAATTAGTTACATTAAATGTTATAAACTGCATAGCTTAAGCAAAACCCCACCTTTAATTTCCACAGCCAACACTTATCGAAAATTCTGTTGATCATGCCGTATATTAGGGCATTGAAATGCAAGTCATTCGAGCTCATACTAGTATTTAATCTTTGACAGGTTTATTGAATAAAAACCCAAAATATCGTTAGAAGTCGGTTGTTAACAATATTTTTTAAATAAATTTCAGCTGCATAATATGCATCTAAGAATTGCAATCAGACGTTAGATTTCATTTTCCATTGCCTTATTTTGCTTTCCTCTCAGTTACCTCAGTACCTATTATTATTTGTGATACATAATTAATACATGGAGGGTTATATCGAATACACATTTAAAGAAAGTTAGCTCCTGCAGGACTTTGAACTTGATCTGTTCAGCTGCGGTTTCTAAATGATAGCTATTACTATACAGTGACTTATACCATTCTTCTGGTAAATGTGTGTGTTTATGATCATTATTATAGAAACAACAATGCCAGTTAGCATGGAGCAATGGTTGATATCTAGTCTAGTTGTATAAGGTACCGCGGTGGAGCAGTGCGAATACGCACTATCACTCGAGGTTACAGTGAATTGCGGCCGATCGGCCGCATGTTCGAAGCCCTGCTGAGGTGACCGTATTTTATTTAGTTAAGTTTACGGTGCATATTGCATGAATGGTTAGTGTGTAAGGGACGCCCGCGCCCCCTGACGTAATGAGAAAGCGGTTCCAGGGACGGTAGTATAAATGAATGGAAAAAAAAAGTTTTTCCTATATCATAGAAATTTTACCATAGAACTAATGAAACTGAAAATAATTCTTTTAAACTGTGCTGTTCCATATTTAGCACGCATTTATATTTTATGATAAAATAACTGCCGATCACGCTACGTTGTTGACTGCTCCAACAGAAACACTGCATGATAACTCTATCACTTCAATCCGATAAGTAGAAATATTAATCCAACTGCTCTGACATTTCCGCCAAAAATTCAATAATACCCGTCCGTCTAAACGCTTTGCATAAGCAACTTTATCGCGGTCTACTCTGCTTTACGGGTTACTATATTTCTAAATAATGCATCAGAATTACCTGTAAATTAACATTTTTATAACGTTTTGGGACCCTCGCATTAAAATACCGTGGTGTTTGCTCTAAATCCGCTTCAGCACACCATCGGAATTACAATTAAGGCAGCTAACCGTAAATGTTTAATTTGCGGCGGGGTCTTAAACTAGTTCAAGGTTTAAAACCTTTTTTGCAAGCCTTTTTAAATTTAAAATTCAATCCTTCAAAAATAGTACTTTTTTCATTATCTACGACTGGATAGTTTGTTTAAAATTTTATGTTATATTTCTGTTTAAGACAATTTAGCAATTTGTTGTAATTTTTATTGTTTGGTAATTAAAAATTCGTTTTGTTTGATTAACATAAATTATATTAAGAAATATAAGTAAGTTAATTTGGTAAATGTTTTTCGCCTGATCTTTTTACTTGGCATCATATTTCTATTAGTTTTGTCTGTATATATAGAATTACTTTCTGGACAATTTAGTCTATAAACACGTGATTATAATAATGGATAGAATTAATGATTTGTTGATGTCAGGTATTTACAAATGAAATTGCACGCAATATATTCAGTATAAATACGCCAGATAATTAGAAATTGTGATAACTCATACGTAAAATATTTCCACTTTTGTAATAATAATAATAAACTGGATATACTATAATGTCGTGGGCTACAAGTTAGCTTGTTAGACTTTTACGTCGGATTTCAGGGGTTCGATTCCCAGGAACATCGGCATTTTCACGTCCGTTCTCTCTCTCAAGGCAGTGGCAAACCAGCGTGGTATTCTGCCTAATAAATTTTCTCTGGAGTATAAGTGTTAACACTTCCCGTGTTTCGATGCCCACATTAAACTGTAGGTTCCCTGGGTCTATGGCATCGTAAACGCGCAACACGGGCGTAGGAGAGAAGATCGCTATGTGCTGCAAGAGATAAAGCACTCGAAGAAGAAGAAGGGTTTTCACCTTTAATGAAGGAGCAAAGCGAAGTAATGATAAACAAAAAAACTTTAAAACCTATTGAAACTATTAACAACATTGTTATTGCTAAACCAATTTATAAAAATATATTACCTGACTTGAAATTTTCTCAATCGAATGATATTTTGAGTTTCGAATAAAAATTTAAATCCTAATTGGTTCGGGAAAGCACCAACTTTCAACCCCTCAACAAGTGGATTATTATTATTCAATTAAAGTTTTCATAATCCAACAGGAAAGGAAAACGGATACAAGAGGGTTTTCCCCTAAACACACTTTCAGTGAGTCACGGCGCTAATTCCTCTTTATACCTTTCCGCCTCTTTAAAGAGGCAAAGAAGTCTCTGAGTGCTTCCAAGCTTTTGGGTGTCATGGAGGCAAGTAAAATGCTTTTATTGCCCATTGCAAAGGCATTAGATGCGTGAGTTAGGCTCTGTGGTTACGATGATCTAAAGTCATAATGCGTTTTTTATTGCGTCCAAAACACTCGACCATCTGCGACCAACGACCTAACCTGTAACGTTTACGGCTCTGGCCAGGCTTCATTACACCTCGATTTATGTTGAATTTCCAAAATCCGACAGTTTTAACATACGTTTTGCTCTCCGAGATTCAACATAACAAAGGAAAACTCGTAATTGTCGTTTTATGGGCTGCAGTTCGAATTCGCACCAGTTGAAGTGCGAAAAATCGTTGTAGTGTCTGTCTGTTTGTTTTGTCTCCACTTTCCATTTCACCTCATCATACAAACATATCAATTCCATTCCGGAAAATAAACCCTTGATGGCTGGAAGTACAACAATGGAGTGGTGAGATGTGAAATCAATTTGCCCGGGTGCGTGTTTGGAATGTGACCCATTGTCGACTCCTTCGAATCTCGAAACGACGTTCCTGAATTGATAATCAAAGACACCATCACCGTACCTCGAATGTGCATACAATCGTTACAGTTTTCTTGTTATTTGTTTCCAATATCCGGCGAGGTATTTAAATTAACGACAGGAATTGAGTTCCCCAGAAAACATTGCTGAGTTGCATTAAAGAAAAACAAATAATGAAAATAATAACGTGATGGGAATGAAAGATATTTGAGCATTCATATCGTTGGAAATAACCGTCTTACAACAGGTATATATTTGGTATTTAAATAAAAAAGCTTTATACAGATATTGAGTTTGCTTAAATTCTACTTTTCTAAATTATTGCCAGTTTTTATATTTTGTTTTTTCGGTGTATCTCTTAACGTAGGTTGCAGAATTTTGTCGCAGAAGCGTTACTTGATCACCGTTCTACTTAGGGCTCCAAAATCTCTGGAGAATTTCATGTATGGCAGGTTTCCACATTCTGGTTTACCGTCCCTAATACTCCAAGCTTTGCAATTGATTTTCACGTTTGTTTTACTTTAGTTCGTTCGTCTAAATGGTCATCAGGAAAATTGAACGAAAATTAGACGGTCATAATAATGTAATAATAATTCATTTTTATGTTAATACTAAGATTTGACTACCATTTCAATGTAAATTGTACGTTTCCAGTACAGAAAATTGTTAGAACCCTCCACGATTTTCTTTCATTAATCGAAAAGGAATAAACTTTATGTCCATATTGCAGATAATCCACAAATATAGTAAACTCCAAACCGTATGTACACTTATTTTGATTAATTCGTTGACAAGCATGGAATTTGTATGTTTGAAGAATATTGATTTTTAACCATTGTTTGGCGACGAATTTAAATTTATGGATATGGTAATCAACTGTTTAATTTATATTTAAAAACAGCTTGATGCTGCTATTTGGTTAAACCGGAAATATCTTTTTCTTCTTCTTCTTTATCAATTCCTCTTTTACCTTACGGTGTCGAGGTTGCCATTCATACATTCGGGATTAATTGAAAGTGATGGGTCCCCATTGGACTTGCATCACGCTCTTCCCGATCCCCTCAACTACATTCGCTCTATCCATTTTCACTATTTGTGTTAATTGTGTGTATGATGTTGTGTGTGGCTTTATTACTTCTCCTGGTCAGCTAGTGGTTAGGAGAAGCGCCGTTAATTGTAACCCAACGTCGAATTACAGAGAAATTTCTGACTATCCCAAGGTTCGAACCGAGGACTTCGCATTGCGAGCCTAGCCCTCTTACCATTGGGCTACTCGGGGTTCAAACCGGAAATATATTATTGCTTTTCAAAATGAAATATGTAACCACAATGCTAATTTTATAATGGGCAAGTATTGATCTAACCAATTCTCTTTAATTTAGAATACGGGGTCAGTCTATATCAAGTAAACCAATGGTTGAACCTTTACATCAATGATTTAATGAAGTTTACGGATAAAATTACAAACTCAGGGACTTATTATTTAATATTTTTGAAGGTATCTTTCAGAGTGCTTGTTCTTTTACGGGACGTAGCGATTTTCTCTACTATGCCTGTGCTGCACGTCTTAAGTTGCATAGACTTAAGGGACCTATACGTTAACGTGGGCTCTGAACCATGGAAAGTGTAACCACTTCTACTTTGAACAAGATTTACTAGGCAGAATACCTCCCTGGTTTGCCAATCCGATGTTCCATTCTGAGACTTGAACCCCAGACCTTCAGTGTAGACGTTTTACGTGCTAACCTCTAGCTTACGGCCGTCTCTTTGAAGTTACAGTCTATCAAATTACGAGCATTTTCAGTTTTGAAGCTGCAAGTTCTTAGATGTATATATGTGTTTTATGCAAACTATTGTAAAGACTATAAAATGTCTTTTCCTTCAGTACAAAATTTGCTCCAGTATTTTTATCATATTCATATTAACCATACACAAAATCGGTGTAATTAATCTTGATAAAGTTATACATTTGTAATATAGTCGTTTATAACTGTCCGACAATGAAACTGGCGAATTAGGAAAGTAATAGGAAATAGTTGACTCTGAAAAGAAAAACAGCACATTATTTCTAAAGTTGCAGTTAAGTAACCTTTTAATTATATGTAAACTTCTTAACTCATTTACGATATTCTAATTAATGGCAAGACTAGTATTAAAGTATAGCATAATATATGTATTATCCGGGAGTTTTAATAGATCGTTGCCTGTTTATTAGAAGTTTTAGAATTTGCTCGAATGTAATAACAGGAAAGTTATGCAGCTAATGCAGATATTCTTCTTGTTCTTATTCTGCTGATGCTTTTGATGCTTTTTGTTTCTATCTCTTGTGATAAAGCAGCAAGCATTTTACATCAGGATTCCATTTAAAATTATTCTCTTTTTTATTCTACGTGGAATAACTAAAATAGTCTCTTACTTTAAAGGTGATCGGAAGACGTCAAAATAATTTTGAAGTTTTAATAAACATGTTTTGAGATGCCCTTTAGAACCCATGACCCAATCCTTATATTGGAAAATAGTAAAGCATGGTAAAAGAAATGATATCGTTGGGTTACGGACTGCGAAGGCACTTCATCCAGTGATGTTAATAAAATTGTTGTATTTAAAGTTTATGAAATGTTTATAAATGACGATGTTGTATATTACTATCAATTTTGTGTAATCATTTATCTTGTGTTTCCAGTTCGCCTAACAAAGATAAAGCGTATGTACGGCGCTATTAAATATTTTTATTTGTAATTTGGATACTGACATTTCTCGTTGGACGTAATGGTTTTGTAGAGTTTCATCTAAATCTAACTGTGCAGTTATCTATGAGATATGACACTTTCATATTTATTTTGTTTCTTTTATTTTTTAAATAATAATATATTTTTTAACCGCTTTTCAAGATGAGCATATAACATGTTCTTGTAATTTTTCGTGAGCTAGAAGTTCGAGCCATTTGGAAATAAAGGTTCTAAAGAATCCAAGCTACTCTATTGAATATTGAAATTTTAATTTCAAATATGTTCATGCTTCTGCCACTGCATTACATTTTGAAAATTTTATTTCAGAGACTCTTTACAGGCAAATTATGTGAGCGTATTAACAATGCCTTTTCTTTAGTATTTCTTATTATTTAGACTGATGACGCTGTTTATTATCAACTTTTATTTTAAGACGCTGATGGGAGAAACATGCACTAATAAGGTTTGATAGACTTAAAATTATATCTCTTTTATCTGTCGACGTTTCTCCTTATAATTGTTGCTTTTATTTTTATGTTATTCTCATCTATTTTATGTTATTTCAAAATTTCAAAAACCGTTTACCATTAAAAAACTACGAATTTACCTTACTGTTACAACTTTCGAGGTATTCGAAATTTAGCCTTATCTGTTGTTAAACAGAGTGCCCATACACCAGTCCAGAATTTTCTTTGTTGGTTCCACTGCATACTTACTATCTACTCTCTAAAAGTTGCTATTGTAGCAGTGTCTGTTAGGAATAAATATGCAGTATAAACGAGATATTGTAAAGGTCCCAGCTCGCTTCCCTGTAGTACACCCGATTAATATATATATATATATATATATATATATATATACA
>JABXWE010059646.1:0-12576 GCA_014611495.1 Limonius californicus
TCATCTTTATTACGGGTGCAAGTAAAGCAACATTCCCCCTTTTCTCAAACATAATATATTTTTGTCGCTTCAATGTGGGGCTCATATGTAGGTCCCTCAATAAAACATCATATAATACATATATATATATATATATATATATATAATGTCTATAAATATTCACATAGAATTTATAAAATATTTACTGCTATTGTTAGCTTTCAATTAACGATCTAAGCAATATGAACCTTATGGCATTACGTCATCACTACTGTTTCAAGGTAAAACAAAATATATTGCTATGAGCATTTAAGGTACCTAAATGAATTCCTTTTATTCCAAAGCTTAATTTTAATAGGCAACCCATTTATAAAATGCTGAAGTCGATTACAATCAGCTCCTCAATCGTATGAAATATTTCCAAATCGACGTTTGAAAACTGGCAAACGCTTACTAAGCTTATCTATTACTACGTCAGATATATGAAAGTATTATCTGAACAAGCAGGAATACAAATTGAACGTTGGAGAAATCCTTCAATATGAGGTGATGTAGGTATGAGTATGTAAATCTACTACAGAATTATGGTTGAGCTATGAACGTCTACGTCGCATTAATATTTTGAATGTTACATATTGGATAGTTTATTTATAACTGAAAATAGAAAAATAAGGAACGTATTGTTATACTAACTCTAAGGAATTATTTACATTTATGCTATAAACTATGTAGCATGTTTTATTAAACTTTCTGGAAACTTTAGACCATGGTATTAGTATGATGTATGCATGAACGGAATCTAACTCGGAAGCGTGAAACCAGTAAGTAAATACTTTATCTTGTAACAGGTAGGTAGGCTGCACACATTACAGCTGTTTGCATTCAATAGGTATCTTAGTAAACTTTACATTGTCTAAATAAATAAAAATCAAAGTAGTTACGTTGGATGTACTAAGAAACTACAATGACACTATTTACTAATAAATAAGATGTCGTTTTGCAATCACTACAATACGTATTTCTTATAATTTAAACAAAATAAACAGAAATAGTCAGGATAGCATAAACATATGTTGACATAACAATAAAATCAACAAGAAAAATAAGTTATATATAAACAGAAAGGAAAATTTTAATTAACGACGTAATAAATGTTCAAGTCGCCGTCCACCTTGCTGTTCACAAAAGCCAATCCGCAGTCAATCCCAAAAAAATCTAAAGGAATCAAGTCCGGCTTACGTGGAGGCCGAGGATGAATTGCACCTCTTGCAATTTTAATTTTAATCTGTTATGGAAAGTTTCATCTCGGTATTTTTGTACAATTCTTTGGAATTTGGCAGGAGCTCCGTCATTTTGAAATTACATACGCTATCTAACATAAAGAGGAATGTTTCTAAAAGTTGAAACAAATAATTTTCTGAAAATTGTAAATACTTTCCTCCATTTAAATTGTCCCCGAAGAAGTGGAGACGAACGATACCATACCACATATTTAAAGTAAAAATTCTTTGAAAGTGTGCTTGCCGAATCCAATGTGGGTTATCTTCTCAATAGAAATGGCAATTGTGTCTATTCACAAACGCATTGTTACTAAACGCGCTTCCTCACATAATAGAATATTTCTTAAAAACGGTGGATGAGTAGTAACTTCGTTTCTTAAACATTGGCAGAAGTTCACTCCACGCGGTAATCATTTTCAGTAAGGAGTTGTACTAATGTGACGTGGTAAGGATGAAACCGGTTGCTTTCGAAATGTTAATACTGAACTTTGGCTAAAGCCTACAGTTATTGCAACTGCTCATTCGGTTATATGGGGATTACAAATTACTTGTCCAATGACTGTCGCTTCAGATTCTACAGTTGTGCTTTGTCGTTGTCTCACCTTTGGCTTGGAATACTGTCCATATTGTAGCAAATTTCTTGCCAAACGCCTAAAGGCATTAATTGATGGAGAAGGGTCTATCCGTGTATCTTTGTGCACATCGTTGTACTGCTAACTCCGCCGCCCCTCTGCGTTCTCCCACAATCAATATCATATAGGTTTTCTCGATATTAGATTACATTGAAACTGATTGTTATTACCACAAGAATCCATGCAAATCAACAACTTGTACATAAGTTTGTAAGGTTTTGACAAAACAGTTGTGATTTTTGTCTGTTCAAAGGACTCTTACGAAAAAGCAATGATGTTATGTAGCTAAAAAGAAACGTTAAATATGCATTTCATGCAGATGTGAGAGGTATAGCCTACCTACTTGTTACAAAATAAAGTGATTACGCTGTATACACGCTTCTCAGATTGTGCTTTAATAAGCTGTACTACAAAAAACCGTTTTGTAACAGGTGCACTATATTTTGACCAACTTTAATTCATTTTATAATTTATATTTTTTGGCTTAAGCTTATCCACTATACCGTTATTTTTTGTAAATATATATACATTAATAACGTATCGCTCCGTTATTTTATATCCATACATTAATTTGTTGTTACAATGATACTATTTAATAAATAATTATATGTTGCTACGAAGCATAAAGCTAACAAAGTAGGAAATTTAAAAATAGACGTTAAAATAAAATGTCCGTACTATTGCTTTGCTAAGGTTAGAAACTTCAATTAATTAACTAAATTTCAAAGTGTAATGAACTAGTGATTATTGACGAAACTTTGTTTGCACGCTATCTGCTATAATTGATGGGTTTAATGTCATTAAAACAAGATGTTGTCGTATCGAAATGCTTGTATTTCTTATAACTACCGATGGTTCTACAATACACCACAGAGAAAAAAAAATACCTACTGCTGCAATAATACATATTTGATTTGATATTCTGTTTCTTCAACAGTGTAACAAACAGCTATAAGTTTATAAAACTTGAGCTTAGTATATCACAGTAATTAACATACTAACTGCGAATAAAACTTGCTGGTTTTGTGAAAATACACATACACTCCATTCTATTGCATTACAGCTGCTACTTTTACTAGGCTTGGTATGTCTTACAAGAAAGGCAGTGTGGCCAGCACGCTTCAACCGCCTCTTATTACCCCTAGATGTTAACCTGGAGAATTCTTTGAAAACTGAGTAGACCGATACACCATAAACTATTCGAAAAACCTTATGGAAGTTCCCGGGAATCGAACCTGGGCGCCTTTAGTTTTACGTAACCGTTATAACCACTTAGCTATGCGGTGTCCTATTATGTATTAGCAAAACTGTCCTAATTTATAAATTAATTCCACAGAACATGCCAAATTTAAAACTGCTATTTATTTATCGTAGGAGTGTTAGCAGTTTAAAACAGTTAAAAAAGTTGTTTCTGTGTTTGTCTATGGAAAGTGAATCAACTAATGCATTCATTCCTAACCATGTATATTACTTTAGTATTTTTGAGAAATAATCATACAAAAATCGATTTGAAACTGCACGTTTACTAGTTTTCTTATACCAAGTCTTTAGATGCCTTATTGTGGCATTGCACGATGTTGATTTGATATTCAACGGTAGATTAGTCGATTAATAAAGCTGAGCAGAAGCTGACGGCACAGCTAATGAATTTAAATTTAAGTCATTAAGACGGTCGGTGAAGTAAAAAGTTTCTTAAATTGTCCCTAGTCTTCATTTAGTCGAAATTTTATTTACCTCTGAATGCTGCTCACAACCTGCTGTATAAATTTGTCGACCTTCAGAATAAACTGGGTAATATTTACATTTACTAATTTAACAACTAGTTTGTACACGGGGTTGTAGGTATTATAAGGGCACGTGCTGTGAATATGAGAACAGTAATAAGGAAGAACACGAACCGACGTCCCTACTTAGCTTAGTTACAAGGATTCCAGACTGTAAGACCACTTCCTATGTTAGCTTAAGCGCCAAACTGACCGCTTATATCTTCAGCATGCAGCTCAAGATGCCACTTCCCAGACAACCTATGCTTTTAGGATTATCCCGAATGGATTATATGTTCTTCATAGGATTTAACAGTTCCGGAAACCTTCCCGATTTGTAGTGAAATTGGCATTTTAATGCTATTGCTCGTGACAGGTGCAAGACTTTTACGAGCACAAAATACGACCAAGCGGTCGAGTTCTGAAAAGGAATTTGCTCGAACTCGAAAAAGTAGCCGATAACTACAAATCGATACTATTTGGGGGCTGTTGATTTTACAGCAGGAACTTTTGCAGTTTGTTCTTAGCTCGTTGGTTGTATCGACTGCGAATCCGTTCTTTGCCCTTCTTCAAACCCCAAACTCACCGCTATCGTCAGTTTCAGCGACTTACAGATAAGACAGGGATAAACCTTATTTAAACGCAACAAAACTTCAAATAGCGACGCCCGGAGAAACTTTTTGACTTTCTTACAACCTGAAAATGTAAATCTTCATAAAGAGAAATATTTGGCTGGTACAGAGTTATTAATCTGATACCTTCTAGACACAAGGTTAGAAAAACTCCTTCATGGTTGAACAAATATTCACCCAATATAAAGCAGAGGAGGTTTTCCTGAAAACTAAATCTAAATTTTGTCAGTTCCTTGCTTCCACACTTTAAATGTATGAAATAACGCATCTACATGTGTGTTATTAGTAGAACTGTGGCATAGACACTTACGGAGAGTATCAGCATTTCGACGTTCGACTTCAACGGGCAATTTAGGGGCTTACACTTGACGGCAATTCCAATTTGTGGGTATCAAATGGCTTTATTGCGTCCAGACGATGTTTACGTCTTTGACATCATTGTTTACACAAACATGTCCAGTATGATGAACCACATGTATGATAAAAGTTGACAATAAAACTTAAAATAACTGTCCTTACTAACGTCAGTCTTTAGTATAATTAGCCAAGTAAAATTTTGTCTTTTTAATTTGGAACACCAAATATATACTTGTGAATACATAAACTAGAATGTGTTCATATGATTTTTATATGAGGTTCTTGCACTTAAGGGGGGTTGCTTTCATTAACCAATTTGAATTTCAGAATAGTAAATTAGTAATTCTTGTTTTGAGGCAAACTAGATAATATTACTATGGCTGTAGTATTCTTAGGAGCCAATTTCAAAAATTTAAAATTTGTCGTCTTTTTTTCAACTTGCTAATGTCATCCACTATTGGACCAACTGGTTCAATATTTCCTTGTTGTGAGCTTCCTGTGTCCATTTCTTCCCCGAAATGTTTACCATATCGTCCTTCAGATTTTAGGTCTTCCTAAGGTCTTCTATGTCTAGTGCGGAGTCTCTATTCAACTACCTTTTTGGTGCAACTGGTGTTTTTTTCTCATAATATGTTCCGCCCCCCTCCATTTCATTTTCACTATTTTCCGAACAATACCTGTAACTTTTGTCAGCTTTCTTATCCCTTCTTTTCTATTTCTTTCTCACAGTGTGATGCTCAGCATTGATCTCTCCATGGCTTTTTGAGCAATATTTGAGCATCTTATGTAGTGTTACTTCTGTCAACGACCAGGTTTGCGAAGCATTTGCTATTACATTATATTGTATAGTCTAGTTTTCAGTGTTTCTGGTAATTTTGTCTTACATACGTCCTTTAATTTACCCAATGCTGTCCATTCTATTCTTATTTTTCTTTTCACTTCATTGCATTGTCTGTCTTTATTTGCTGCTATGCCTTTACAGTCTCCAGCTATTAATTGTCTATTAGCACAACCTCCTCATATATATCAAATTTGGACATTTCTTTAGTTCTACTACGATTTAAGGGTAAAATTATTATTTACTAATATTTGCTCTTGTAACTTGTGGTGGTAGCTCAGTTGGTAGAGCGCTCGATTTCTGAGTAAAACGTCGATTTTGGCTTTGGTTCGAAACCGAAGCGTTACTATGCAGATTTATGAAAGTCTTGTCTGCAATCCACCACACACAATTTCCCAATCCGGCTTGCGATCGTGGGATCTTAATGCTAAAAACCTCCCCTGGAATTTCTGTCGTTCGGATTCGACGTTAAACTGTAGGTCCCCCGTGTTTCTACCTTAGCGCTGAGGAGAAACACGTGACAGAGAAGAGGCCGATGCCCAGCAGGGGGACGAAAAGGCTGTCAATGATGAATGTTAACTTAAATAATTTGATCAAAACTGTATGTTGCAAATATTGGTGTTACCGCAGATGGTAAAACGAAAATAAAATGTAGAAACAACGATCAAACTTGATGAAGACAATTAAACAAAAAGTGTGACTTGCCTATGTTTTCAAACTTACAGTTGCTGTTGACGCTGAAGTAAAGGACACAGAATTGCAAGTCAAATTGACAGATACAAACAACATATCTGAATATTTTGTTAACAAAGCCTGTTTATTTCCGTTCCACCATAGATGTTTTAAGGCAAGATTTATTACTTAAGGATGTAATTTTGTAATTTATTTTTATAAGCAAGGACCTGTGAAAATCATGACACAGAAATTTTCAAGCGGAGAAAATTAAAGTATAATGCATTGAAGCTTCATTTGTGTCATAAAAAAATAGTTATATAGACATTAGTGTTAGACTAGAATTCGTAATATAAATTGCTTTTATTTATTTAAATAATTTGCAAGGAAGATACCTGCAAGTACAAAATCTATACGAGATGCTATATAGTATTATAGCGCAATGCTTTTATTCATGCGAGTAGGCAACACGCATTGCTTTCCAGACTGTTACATCAAAATATTCAGAAAAATAAAAATAGTGTCTATTTTTGAGGATTCGAATGAATTTTTGGAATTATTATGTTTCCCTATACATATACAGCTATACATCGCGTGCGCGTGACGTAACACGGTCATCAGCTGTTTGCTTGTGTATGCGAGAGATTAGTCAAAATTTGTGAGTTTTTTCGATGGTTTTTCATCTTTTCTGCGTATTTTTAACTGTATTCTATTTTTTAACCTTTAAACAAAATGTGTAAAAGGATCAGTTATTTTTGTATATGGGAGATATTCACAGAAACCTTTCTAACGTTTCTAAATACAAAAATAAAGAATTAGTTTCTTTAATATAGTGAACTATGTAGTACACAAAGCAATTAACCATTAATAGCAAACGTGTTATCAGATCAAAATACATATTAAGCAACAGACAGCTAGTGAGAATATGCGAAATTTATAATAATATTGTCTTTACCTAATATGCATTTCAAACAAGTACGACGAGAAATAATTTTCAAGGATTTCTCATTTCGTATTAAATAATCCCTAAAAATAAAGCTACACAAAAATAATTTCATTTTCGTGCTTACACTGGAAACAGAATTCAGAAAATAACCTCTGTAATCAGATTGTAGAAAATGTATTGCTGAAAACATAAACCATTCTTTTGAAAACATTTCGAATTGCTGGCCTATTTTTTAAAGACAATATAAAGTACCGAACTAATACTTACTTGGAAGATACGCATCGTGTTTATACAGATTAAAATCATATAATCTAAGTCACATTATTATTAATTTCAGTAGATGAATATTATTAATAATATTGTTTTGTGTTATCACTTGTACCATTTTCAGGAAAGTAAGCATGAAACAATTAACCAACAATATAATTTTTGTTCATATGCACCTGTTATACTTCTTGTATTCTCACCTTATGAGTGTGAATTAGTTTGTGATTATTAAATACAGGTTTTATCTGAAAAAATGACACCTCCATTTTATATACTGCTGCTCTGATAGTCTTACTACTGTACTGAAATATGACATTTTGTTTACCTGAATATGAAGTAAAATAAAACATTGCTTTTACTAGACTTTCCGATATTTTAGGGTTATATTATTTAATAAATATAAATTTCGTTCTCCCGCCACTATTAATTGTTTCCGAAACAGCTAGAAGCTGTCTCAAACAAAAAGTCTCAATTTTGTACAAAACAGTATAATAATAATAGTATATATAATAGTATTAGTAATATAATATAATATAACAATATATATTTGTCTCCCAAACAAAGTAACAGCACAATGCGGTCACATGATACTCCCGATATATAGCAAATCTTGAAATTCAAACGAGAATATTATGTAAATTCCATGTACAGTTTCCTCACATTTATAATATTATGTTGTTTTGGCAACGTTACTTATGAAATGAAATGTATGTTGCCAACTTTAAATTGTCACTAGTCTACGAAAAATCAATGGCAGTAGTATATCCATTATTATTTCTGAAAATGTTGTAGCGCAGTTCGGGGTTACTAAGCGATTATCGGATATTGTATTGTAATTTGATAGTAAACACTTTCTAATTTGCTAAGCTATTAAATCGTTAAACCATGCTATTGTTAATTCAAACGATCCTTTCAAAGGGTAACCAAAGAGAAGAGAAGTTTCAATCCAGTCTGTGTACCAAAGAAGGTTCTTAATAGATATGTAAACAATTTTCAAGAGAAATCATTATTATGCGCTATGTCAACATTTTCTAGTAGTTTAAATAAGGTTCGCAATTTTTTATGCTGCATTATATTACATTTCGTGCTAATTAACTTGCGTAATCAAAAAGATTAAAGCCGCAAATTCGAGTAGCAACATACACAAGAATTAACAGGCATATATACTTTCCAGTAAGGAATTGTCAGTTATTTCAATATAGATATTTGGAAAGCGGCGAAAACTGAAAAGAATTAAATATGTTTAGCTATAAAATAGGGCGTTACATAACTTGGAATAACACAAACAATGTAAAATTGAGGTGTTTTATGTTTATTATTGCGCCACCATAAAAGTTCTCTTAGATAGGTTTAAAATAACAGTTTAGCTTCTTAAAAATAAACAATGAGCAAGAAGAGAATATAGGATCTGTGAATAATTTATACCCTAACGAGTCTGTAATTAATCAACTCATTTGAGTGTTAACTTCTGCTGCTTAGCCGCTGTTCCTATTATCTAGTAAAAAAAAAGTAAAATACTCTTAGGAATGAAACACACAACGAGATATTACACGTTGTAAATAATCTTATTCTGCTGTGATATTTTAATGCATTAATACTTGCTTAATATAAAGAGTGTCAGAAAACTGAACGATAGTCACTAGATAATTCAAAACCAGTAATGTTCTGGCACGGACAAGCAAGAATTCCTTTGTGCTTCGTTAACGATTAAAATTTAAATTTAAAATTTAATTAGTTCCTTTTTAAAATCGTTTGCGAGATATTCTCTGATATTAATTGTCAGACTGAACGAATTTAATTAATTTATTTTATTTTCAAACAAATTCAGTTTTAGATATTTCCGCACAATTACAATTTGATTACCATGTACTGTTCATTACCTACTAATCCAAAAAGTTCTGGCACATTTTTAAATTTAATTTTACTTCAGTTAATTCTACAATTATGAAATAAATGTCCCACCGAAGTAAATATAGCTACCCGATAGACTATTTGAATGATGAAGTAGTCAGTGAACAACATGAATTAACATAATGTAGAATATTTAATTGCTAACTTTATTAGAGCTTGTTTAAGTATGTATAAAAATCGTACACAATAAACAGCAGTACATACTGTATGCATAGTTTTTTAATTGTAACTTTTTAATTTAAGATTCCGAATCCGGTACAAGAAATCCGGTCGTTTAAAGACCTAAATCAAAGCCGAACTTGTACATTAGCAACCTAAACTTAAATTAGGAAACCCTTTGGAGCTAACAGGAAATTACACATACACACTATGCTTCGCACGCTTTAACTATACATTTTTAGTTCAACATTAACGTTACCTTTTATTACATTTTCCAGCAGTTTCAAATTAAAAGATATGAATTTGTGAACAGAGAAATAATCTTAATTATGAATATGTTAATGTTATAATCAACAGTAGCTAGTTGTTTCGCTCAACCTTTCCAAATTTCGTGACGCAATTCGTTCCGAGCTGAAAAACGGATACGGTTGTCAAGCGCATGAATTTCATTTCAAGAGTTCCGAAGAAATTGGGAACCTTTCTATACCGTTCCGGTTTTTTATTTATTTCGATGCTTGAAAACCTGCCTCGTATTTTCTAGTTTCAATGATGCTACGCTTGGCTGAAGTTGCAGTTTTCTATTACGCACAAATATTTCTTTCATTGCGATTTAATTTATTTAGCTTATTAATTACGGATTATAAACGTCAATTTTAGGCATTCCCTTAGCCAAAGATTTATAATTAAATGATGTAGTTGTTAAGCTTTGAACATGTTCCTCATGCTAAGAGGGAACTTACCTGATAAGTTTACTAAGAGGAAAGTCAGAAGTGAAAGACGAAGAAGCATCTTAGATGACAAATTACACAAACTAGCTTAGCTGTAATCTAATTTGCTACTAACTGTGTAACTTGAACGAACGATGTATCACATCTTTATCGTCTCAGTTTGTTGGTGCAAGGTTTTGAACTTGGCACATTTTAGGTGGCATACATGTTTATTATTTCTTATTATTTTTTAATTTTCCGGCAGCGGTCACATTTTTTTATGAACTCGTGTCAGTTAGAGGAAAGTGTTTTTGGAAAAACGACTAATCACATTTTCAGCAGATGGGTGATAGATGCATTTGTAACGACTTTAAACAAAGTTGGCGGTTAACATGACGAATGTATAGCACGACAACACGAGACGCCGAGCATCGCGACGAGACGTCGACTGCGAATAACCGTGCGAGAATCTGGTGCTGACATGCGCCGTTTTAACACCCTGCCTTCGGATGGGGTTAGAAATTCTGCAGGAAGTATTTATATAACGTAAAAGTACAAACAGTACCTACGATTTGAAGGGGTTAACACTTCTGGCTTGAAAACAGCTTCTTAATGCCACGAAAACGTAATTCATTGCTCTTTTACGTCGGGAGTTTATTTAACGAATTACAGGACAAGCCGTTACTTGCAGCCCTTTCAGTTGCCCTCAAACCTGAACAAATGTAACTCTAGCGTGCAAGAGTTTGAATGAGACGTCGAATGGTATCGTAAAATAAAACAAAAAAAAAATGTTTTCTACTCAGCGAAAGCGTTTCCAGTACAAGGAGAACTAATTTTGCCGAAAGCAGAGGAATGCAAACGTGCCTTGAATGCCTACGTCACATTCTGCTTCCTACGATGTCTTAAGTTTTAAGCAGTTGAGACCCTCCACAAAGAAAATAGACTGTTAAGAAGAGCTTCCGGGATCTACCACATCAAAATTCCGGTTCACCTCGTTTTATTTGTATAACAAGTGCTTGTTAGATGCTGTCGACACCCTTTGATGAGTTTGTACCTTATTACGTATTCAAGAAGTGTGTGGTAATTACAAGCAGCCGAATCGAAATAGAAAATTCTAAAGAACGAACATACGATACTATATTATCCTTTTCAACAGCTATTGTAGAATTTGGCTTGCTGTCAAAATACATTTTCATATTGTAGCGGCTTTCAACATTGTAGTTATAATAATACAGTCTATATTATAAAAAACGCTTAACGCTATAACCGCTTCTTTTCTTATGATAGCACCTGCAAACCGTCCTATTATCAGGGGTGAAAGTATCCCGGAACAATCCGGAACGCCGTTCATGCAAAAGATTTAGAAACAGAACGCAGTTGCAATTTTATTATTATTATTACCAAGCAACAACAAAAAATAGTTTTATTTCGTAAACAATGTAAAAAATTAAACCAAAGTAAACGCAAATTGATTTCTCACTAAAATCTGAGCTCCTTATATAGGTAGAAGCATGGTCAACACTCATCCGTTTCACACGACGCCAACATGTATGTCACATGTTTGTTGTGTTTCATTTTTGTTAAACACTCAGTCAATTGCATTCTAGAGGTCATTTTTTCTGGCTATACTCATAGATATTACTAAATAGTTTTTCTACAATCTGGGGAAACAGGAAAATATTTTTTTTAGTTTCTGCTTCAAAGCACTGAAGTTATAGCGGATTGTCAAGCTGATTGTTACTCCGGTAATTACAACGCTGTAATAATTAATTCAAATAAATAAAAACCAGAGTTGTCCAAAATTAAATACGACTTTTAGAAATAAGACATGATCTTTAAAAGCTTTCATTTGCTGCTACTATTTAGCATAACGAAGAGAAGTGAGAAACAGTAGAGTCTTTCTTATTTAAGACCCAAACCAGGTTGTGACCAATACTTTCCTAATCTTTTTATTACACACCAGGCGAGATATACTCTACAAGTAAAAGGGGCACGCAAAGACGAGCCTGAACGTTTAATATCTAATTAATCTAATTACTAGGACTAACCAAACCTGTTTGGTTTTAAATGCCGGTGTATATATATATATATATATCTGTTTTTGTAACAAGCTGAGATCCAAATAAATTTAGGACAACCCGAGATCCGCCATAAGGGAATGGGTTATTAGAGTATATTTCTTATTAATGGCTTTATAATTAACAACTCAAACCCTACACCTTTAGAGGGGAAACAATTTTGCGATTTTAATGTACGTGATAAATAAATAACGACGCGAGATCCGTAACAGCATAGGTAAAGTCGAGATCCATGTTTCTATTTTGGGACGTATGTAACTAAACGTGAGATCCGCCGGCGTTGCCGAAGTTTTACGCTACTCTTAGCCTTACGCTGCTTTAACTGTTATCTTGTTTACACATACCACTGCCGGCC
>JABXWE010059649.1:0-10963 GCA_014611495.1 Limonius californicus
GGAAGCCTCTCAAGCTAAATCTTTACTTACAGAGCATAAATCCGAGAATGCACGCTCTGGGATATTTGTTCGTTGTTTTCTATTACAAGAAGAATGGTAAAAACGCGGCGAAGCAGCGACAATTGGCAATGGAGGCAATTACGTTTGGGGTGATTAGAAAATGGCGAAAGTATGAACCAGAACATGTTATTGCGGAGAAATATCAAAGGAAGGAGCAGGCTAGAGCTCTGGCTAGGAATATTATCATTATTAATGCCTTGAGGAACAAACTGGAGTATCTAAGTGCCAAAATTGACATACGCATTCGAGAAGCTCGATATAGAAATATGTTAAATCGATAAGAGGTAAATTTAGGAAGTCGCGTTTGTAGTTTAAGAAATTAATAAATCATTTTTTGAAGTAATCCTTGTCTAGTATTTGTTGTACTAAGGCGTTCATGCCCGTAGGGATGCCGTGAGTGGAACTTACCACAGTTATCATTTGTAAGGTTATGTTATTCTGCAGCACAAAATATGAATTTTAATTCCTGCATAAAACCTAAATTCTATAGAAAAGGGTTTAACGCTTTCAACAAGAAATCCTTTATTGTATATAATTGACATAGATGGAAATGGCATCACCCGCAAGGGCTTGTTAAATGTAATTTTTTTACAAACGTCAGTAAAAGTTTAATTTTTAACGCATGCTGTCAGTGTCTAAAATGTGATTTTAAGGCACTGGTGCTAAAAGTAAATGACGTGATTTACTATTAACACTGGTGTGATATTATAAAAAAATTAATACATTTTAAATCAAAGGAATATTTATTCACTTAATTAAATGTACAGTTAGAGAAACTGCAGTTAGAATAAGTAATCTGAGGTGGATAGTGTTTTACTTGCAAACAAAACATTTTCTTCGGCGCTGTCGCGAGATTTGAAGTTATTTGTCAACAAACGATCTAATTTTCATTACCTTAGCAACAATAAACTTCATGAATAATTGAATTTCAAAATGATATTTTATAAATTTAATAAGGTAAGAAATGCATTGATTTGTACTTTTAATGGTGTTTGAAGAAAAAAGAGTGTATGATATATGTGCTAAAAATGATTTTATTTTGTTCTAAGGAATGGGACTTCCCTTCTCACAAAATAAAATGCCACTTTTAGCACTTATATCATAAACAACTATTTTAAATTATAGAAATTGTTTTTCAAATTTCGTTTTTATATGATAATCGGTTAAGTTTGATTGACGAAAAAATAATTGTATGTTACCAACATCAAGGGAATGTATAGCCACCAACCAAACGTTTACGACCCGTTTTTCTCTTACTTTAGTGAGTAGAATCAGCCTCAGAAATACTTCGGTACGATATGGAATCACCCTGTATATTTATAATTACTATGAAGGGTATTTCCTTAGTAATGTCGAAAACTTCAGGGGGTGATTCTTTATCTGATTTTGAGACAAAAATTAAGAAAAAAATTGTTCCCCAAAATGTTTTATTTTCGAAATATAAGGTGCTGAAAATTTGGCGTATATTCCTGATAGAGATTTTTAATCTAGTGGTTCATATCTGGCGATCTCGGTGGCCGTGTTTTTTTGTCCAGCGATGAGAATAATCTGTATTTAAATACTTCACGCAGCAATACTAAAATATACTGCAGCAACATCGTGCGTAAGCCACATACTATCCCTTAGCTGTAATCAAATATCTTCCAATAAGACAGGTAGCTCTTCCTGAAGAAAATGCCGATGCGAACCACCAGTTAGGCGTTCAGGTAAGAAATATGTCCTAATGCGGTTACTTCCAATAACACCTGCCCATATATTGAGAGAAAACTGATGCTGGAATCAGCTTTCCATTATAGAATACGGATTTTCTTCAGCCTATAGGTGTGACGTTAAGGCTTGCACATGCTGAATATGGTACGGGTAGAACCGGTAAAAGACTTCAAAATTTTGCATATGGTTTTGAGGCTTGTATTTAACTGCCCTGCAACATTTCTTGTATCCTCAACTTGACGAAGTACTTCTTTCTATAGTCCTGGTTTTATATCCATGGTAGGCTTAACGGGAATGTTAGTGTCTTTCAGAAATGAACCAAACTCCCTCAATGTATTATGCATTGGCGTAAATGTCTTATAACATGTAATCATTTATCTAGAAACCTTTTATAGTACATCCGCCTTGCTTCCAGCGCATTTGCGCCCGCGAGGTCATAAGAGTAATACATTTCAGCTTTTTCGGCTTTTGATTTGGTTGAAAACATCAGAAAATATCCCTATACGAGGAAGGTACGCGTCCACAATTTTGTTTGATTTGTTCCATTTTTCTAGAAAAATAGTGAAAAACGATTTGCTTGTTTAAACTGTGTCTTTCTTAGTAAGCAAGTGAGAGGGTACATATATCATATTTTTCTGAATCAGAATGACCAGGAGAGTATTTTGTAAAGTATTCAAGATTAAAACTGAAAAACTCTTTGTTATTGGTAGTAGGATCTTTTTTTTTTAAATCGTGGAGTTGCATTTGGCAACAAATAGTAGTAGTAAATTGAGTTGCCTACATTTAGGCGTTTCTTAAAGAATCTTCGAGAAGTTCTATCGCTGAAAGTAAACACTTTTGACCATACATTTATTAACAAAAAATGTTTGTTTTCATGTATACTCTAAGCCCTAGAAGTTTGTCCATGCAATTCATTAACACCCTGTATACAAGTGCGGCCGTAAAATCTCCTCACCCCTACTAACTTTTGAACGACTTGATATTTCTTCACAAAATTTTGCGTGCTTTAATGGTAGGCTAAATATTACTTTTTAGTCCATATTTAAATTTCATAACTTTCCAAATGGAGGCTAGGAGCCATCTTGAACTATGTTTTTAAATGACAATGGGCGTCGACTGATACCTCATTTGAAAGGTATTTTAATTCTGCGTCTGATACTTGAGTTTCATAAAACAATATTCATCCAGGAAAAATTGGTAGATGATTGAAAATAACAAGTTCATGGAAAAAACTAAGAATTGCCTATTATTGTTATTAAAATATAAGTATGAATTTCAACAAAGTAAGGCAGCAGACAATTAACAAAAAAAGTATGCTTTCGAAGAATGAAGAAGAAGAAGAAGATTCTAAAACACAACAAAAGTTATTTTATACAACAAAAACTGAACCGTAATCCTATTTTAATAAATGTTCAAAGGGTGCTCCTTGAACTTCTTGGCAATAGTATATATAATAACCTTAAGAGTTCTATTAGTATGCTTAATCCTCACATGCCATAGGAATTTTTATAAACTCTGCGAATCTAATATTCATAAACTTTATTACTTAGTGACCTCTGCATATCTGCAAATTTGACGTTTTATATTTTATTTATCGATAGACAGCGAAGTGATATAGTTATGTATTCGATTAGCAGAAGTTCATTGATTTTAGAGGATTGTGAAGATGATCATTCTCCTACTCGTATGTGAATAACCTGTCAAGTTAAAATTATAAAATTCTGATTAAAAATATTCCGTCGTGTCACACAGATTAATTGATATTTGTTTTTATTCCACAGGAAAGCAACTATTCTGTAGCTCTACACAATTTTTGACCCCGGATTTTAAACGGAATTCGAGTAAGTCCAGGAACTAGCAGAACTTCCTTGCAACTAAAAACGAGTTTTTCAGGAAAAAATTCAAAGCTACAACTGGAAAGATCTCCGTATTATACACGATCCGTGGGTAAACTGTGATGTGCAAGGTAAACATTCCAGTTTTAAATAAATATAATTACAGCAAAAAGAATTGCCACTTCACGTACGTCAGATTTGTGTTTATCTCCTACATCCAGAGATATTTCACTTACATCGTTAAGCTTCAACCAAGTAAATGTGAACAGACGTTCCCTCGCCCCATACATTTCATTCACTCTTCCATCAAGCAGTAACGGCTTTATTAGACGTCCTGTGCGTAATAATTTGGACCTCAGTTTCTCAAACTTCAATAACCTGAACCGTGGAAACAGCAGCGGAAGGAGAAGGTTAGTTAAAATTTTAAGTAGATTTAGAGTAGATAGTATTTGAAGGATATGTTAAATTGAAACGAAGTGTCATAGTATGATAAACGTAGACATTAGCCAGGAAGGAAGTATAATCTAACTAATGATAAACAACATCCCCGACTGTCATCTTGATAAACCAAAAACCCTTTGAAGGAGTGAAAAGTATGCATCTGGCACCACTACCATCAATGACCAATGGGACACTTATAACAGATAAAGATCCTTACGGAAAAGGCCACAGAAGTATTCAAGAAAATGAGCGCCATATTCAAAAGCCACAATTTGGCAATAACCTTAAAAATCAATTTCTGCGCTGTTATGTATTCTATGATTTCTTTTATGGAGTATAGTCGTAGACCTTGACGTAGGACACAAGTAAAATATTGGAACCAATTGAGATTTGGCAACATCGTAGGATGTTACGAGTACATGGACAGATCGGTCCCGAATGACGAAATTCTACGGAGGATTGATTGATTGATTAATAGCAGGGATCTAAAGTGGGTTAGTTAGCCGGGTTTGCACTTCGACTCTATGGTCTTTTGTGCACCCCCGATTCATTCAATCTGTATCCTCAATGAGTTGCAGGACATTTTTCACGAGGTTTTCATGTGTGAAGGTTGTTTCACATAGTGTTCCCCTGAATAGTTGCTATCTCTTGCGGTAAAGTGCTGGAGAGTCGAAGATTATGTGTGAGGCTGTTTCTTCCTCTTCTTCACATAATCTAAAGAGCGAGTCTCTTCGGTATATACTGATTTTGTGAAGGTGTTTCCATGGGTGGCAGTGCCCTGTTATAAGTCCTACCAACTGTCTAATCTGAATTCGTCCTAGCTGTAGGACGTCAGTTGTTAGTCTGCGAGAAGGCGTTCCAATTATTTCCTTTCTCAGTTTTTGTCCCTGAAACTGCCTCCCAGCGAGAAATGGGTTGCGTAATGGTCCACATTTTACTGCTGTGTGGATGCTTTGTTTGGGGATACCGAATACAGGTTCTGGCCCTACAAACGGTGTGGATGCACCGGTTTTCGGGAGGGAATCTGCATTGTCATTTCCCTCTAGCCCCCGTGTGAACTGGCACCCATATGAGCTGAACTAGGTTCTTCTCACGCAAGGATGTCAGGAGGTACAGACATTCCATCATTAATTTGGAATTAATGCTGGGTGCTTCAAGTCCTTTTAAAGCTACTTGATTGTCAGATAAGATGATTATGCGTTGTTAAGTATACGCGCGTTTTGCATTTTCCTGGATACGTTGCATTATTGCAAACATTTCAGCTAGAAAGACTGTGGCCTTATTCTGCAGGGGTACACTAATGTTCTCCTTTGGTTTTTGGCCATATATTCCGGCTCCTGTGCCTTCTGCTGCGCGGACGCCGTCTGTGTACCAGACTAATCCTCTTGACAGCTGCGGTGGGGTTCCTTGAGCCCAGTCATTGCGATTGTATCTCACAGTGAATTGTCTGTCAAAGGAATCCTCTGGAAGGATATAGTCGGTACGCATTTGAAGGATGGGGTTACCTTCTACTACTTCCTGTATTCGTTTGTGTTCATATCGTTCCTGGCTGGAGTGCCACTTGCCGGTGGATTTCTACGGAGGATGGAAAAAGAAAAACAAATGTTAGGTATAGGAAAAATAGGAAAACTCTAACACCTTGGACATATCATGAGAAATGATAGCAGATTTCTTCTACTGCGGAATATATTACGAGTATAAGGCAGAAGTGTTAGAAGCAGAAGACTATCATGGTGAAAAATCTAGAAAACTCGTTCTCTATGACTACTACACAGTTATTATAAAAAGCAATCATAACCAAGATGGTTGCCAACATTCGGAGCGGGTAGATATCATGAAAAGCGGAAATAGAAACGCGAATATTATGGTTTGCCGATGTAAAAGCTTATATTTCAGATTGAATTCTCAGGTTGGTTTAGGATCCCCTTAGTAAGAAAATCCTTGCACCAAACCCATTATCTTCTTCTTTTTCAGCCTCTCTCTGTCCACTTCTGAAGGTACATCTATCTTAATGATATCCATTCTTCTTGTTTTTTGTAATTTGCTTCCAACTTTTTCACGTTGTCTTTGATATTATCAAGCCATCTTTTTTACCGCCACACGCTATGCTTTGTTTTTCTGGGCCATCATTGCACGAAGTTATCTTGCTACGTACTCTATCTACGAGTAGTTCCACTTGAGTTCAGATATTCGTTTCATTGCGTCTTTAACTTCGCTTCTTTTTCGGACGTATTATTTCTAATCATCTTTCTCAAGCTTCCTCCAAGCATGACACGTTCCACTGCTGGTTGTGAAATTCTTAGTTTAAAAGCTATTAGATTCATAGTTTCTAAACGGTATGGTACCATGGTAGCGTATATTTGTGGTAAACCTTCCATTTTAAGAAATTTAGAGTGTTATATCCTAATTTTATTGAAGGCAGCACAACTTAATCTATTTCTTGGTGTCACTTCGGCTGTCTGGTTTTCATCGCCAAATTTAGTTGAGTGCCTGAAATATGCATATTGATTTATGTTTCCTACACTTTTATTTTGTATTATTCTTCGTGTTTCATCTGCACTTATAACCTTTGTCTTGTTAAAATTTTGAATATCTATTGAGATTTGAGAACATACATTGTAATTCTTCGACATCTTTGTTTATCAGGACGATGTCACCGGCAAACCGTAGGTAACTGAAACATTTCCCAATCACATTTATTTCATTGTTCTCCCACGATAGTTTTTTTAAATATATCCTCTATAGTTTCGGTGATATTGTACCACATTGCACAACACCTCTATTACTATATTATCTTATACCACTACGAAATTCATAATTCTCAAGACTTGCAAAATATTTTAGATTTCTTCTTTATTTTCTTCATTTTACGAAAAATTTTTTACACCATGAAATGCTTTCCGTTGGGGGAATATATAGAAGACAGATGGAACTAAGTCAGGTGAAAAAGTGGTTATGGCAGCAAATCGTACTTCAAGTCCGTGAATTTTGCGATGGAAACGTCACTTGTATGGGCACGTGTATTTTTTATGGTAAATTATACGTTTCTTCACTAAATCTGCTGTTTCTTCAAGAATAGTTGGTCCAAAAGCTTAACGTAGTGTTCTTCGGCGCGGTTATCATTTTAGCAGATTTACAAACATTTTAGTGGAGGAGAATTTTAGATGACTCCAATATTTCCATGATTGTTTTCTTTCGGCTACATAAATGGTGTACTATATGAAAAACAGATGGGACCAAGGCAGGTGAAAAAGTGGTTATGGCAGCAAATCTGTTACGAGCCAAACGAGCTTTTTCGTCGACCGTCAACAGGATAGATGGAAAAAGGCGTACAGCTTAGCTCAGAGGAGTAGGGGTGGTTCACGGAAACCGCTTACGGGAGGGAAATCTGCCTAGTTGTGTACAGGGTAGGTCAAAATTAACGGGAGTCACCAAATCACAGCAGATTACCAGTTCTCGTGGAAGGCCGAGAAGCCAACCGCTTACGGGAATCGGACTCACCTTTATTGTGCCTCCTCGTATATGTAAAGCTTGCAAAGTTCATGCACACAAAAATAAAAAATACACAAAAATATAAGATATGGTAAATTTCAAGACATATGATACAAAGAATACAACGATTCCATTGAAAATGGTAATATTTATGGTTAATTGATACAAGACTTTGTTGGAACATTCGAACTGAAAAAGGCTCGCCGTCAGTGGCTTACGATATTTAATATCTTAGAACAGATCTACGCAATCAGTGGTGTCGGAGTTTACAATTTAATACAATTTATGAATACACTTTACAGTTAACCAAACGAAGAAAGGACAACTGGCGACTGAAGGTCGCTTAACGTCGCATTAAAAAAAGAAGGTTCAGCACTTGAAACTTGAAAATTAAACTCGGAAAAAGTTTTCACCACACCATTAGCATTTCTCCTACCTTAGTGTTGTTCGGTAGGGAGCAGAGAGAGGCACAACTGGGGTGTTTCTAAGATCTTCGGGAAGCGGGAAAAATTCGCTGGTACGCCCCTGAAGATAGGATCGAATGGAGATAACGCTACAGCCAGGGCTTTTCCGACATCGAGAGAGAAGAGACGGGAACGGAATGCCAAGATCTCCGCCGCTTTACGGGAGGATCACTTAAAACGGCTTGAAAAACAGAACTTCCACGGGTTTGGTAGCTTTTATCCGACACAAGTCGAGAAAACAATTTCACTGAATTGTTTTTGCGAAAAGCTGACACTCTGCTAATATATTTAATCCGACATAAGTCAAAGATTCTTTTGCCTATCGCAAAAAACGGAACGATAACTCAATTAGCAGAAGAGCTGCGACACAACCCGGTATCCAAAAGAAAACAAATCAGTTCACTCCCAAAGGCTAGGGTCCACTCTTTTTTTCTTAATGTTATCTACGGTCTCCGAAGATGGAATCGGGTGACCGGGCCGAACGAAGGTGAAAAATCGATTGAAGAGGAAACGCAACGCGAATATGCATCGGTCGAAAATATTACACCACATTGCGAAATATGGTGCAATAGTTCTGGAACAAATTCCCACATGTGCGACTTTCGAGAAGCATAACATTTCTAAGGCCATGCTGCTGAAGAAAGGGGTGCTAAGAATTCCTTTTAGCCGGTGTTAACAGACTAAACAAACATGTCAAACGTTCGATTAAGTTTCGAAAGTGGCCTCCCATAAATTTAATTTTTGAGAATAATGCAAATTGTAATCAACATAAGAACGGCAATTAGAATAGAATTTTAATTCTTATGAAGCGGTAAAACTTAACGATCATAGCAAATCGTACTTCAATTCGTTGGATTTTGCGATGGAAACGACACTTGTATGGACAGGTGCATTAGTTTGATGAAAAAGGATACATTTTTTCACTAAGCCTGGTGTTTATTCAACAATAGTTTTGTCCAGTTGGCCCAAAAGCTTAATGTGATACATATTACCCTTTTCGCAGAATTTACAGATATTGTGATCTTTAGTGGAGGAGAATTTGAGATGATTCCGATATTTCCATGATTATTTTCTTTCGTTTACATAGTGAAGCACTATCGTTTTTAAAGATACACCCAAAGGCAGTTTTTTTACATTTGAATCCGGATTTGATCAATTATTAGCAAATGCAGCATCCATATTGCAGATGCCTCTAATCATAGAATTTTACGAAACGATTTTTAATGTTTTCTGGTGTTCTCTGTCTCATTACATAAAGCGGTTTCAGAACGGAAATGCTCAATAGCAAACGTATGTATATTCCATGAAACTGCACGGAAGCAGATTTGGTGTAATGGTACGAATTTTTTTATTTATTTCACTCCATCGGTAGAATAATAGAAAATAAAGAATGAGTTGTTGCCTGGTTCCGTACTCTAATGACTAGAAATATTTAGAAAACCTGCAATAGCATTCGTTAGACCAATCTTGGACCAAACTAAGTATAACATGTAATCTGATGCTTCCTTCAAAAAACTGATCTTTAAAGTATTTTAATTATTGTGGTATTTTACGTAAAAATGTTGCTGCATTATAAAATAAGGTGTCTCTTTATTAGGAGTGCAAGTGTTGGCAACGTGGATCTAGGATGCTGCTGTTTGAGCCCGTTTCGGCCACCAAATGACGGGATGGATATTTCTGGAAGGGGATGTGGAAATTGTATCAACTGGTGTAAACTTCTGGGGGTCGTCACCTTAATAGGTAAAGTTATTCTGTTAATCTTTAATAAGTTATGTGTAGTTTGAATTAAACAAATTATCTTTTTGTTTCAGTAGCATTTTTAATGCTGACTGTATGGTGCATCCATGGGCATTTCAGTACAACGCGGATTGTCTTTAATAAAGTTGAAAAGAATCTTCACAAATTACAACAACAAATGGAGCGGATGAAGGTACGCATATTCATGCTGTGACGCTTTTTCTGGGTTAATTAAACGGATAGATGCGAATGCACGTCTGCTTATAACGTGCACGCGCTGCGGATGCCTCGGGCGCCAGATTTTATGTCGAAGTTTACTCTCCGCGGTAGCTTCGTTGTCCTGGTAAAGATGACGAAGACCTAGGTAGCTTCAGTTGAAGATGACGGTATCCAGGGATTCGTTTATACTATTACCTGTCATCCCAGACTCGGTCTAAATGTTTAAATGTCCTTCCTCATAAAACAAATCAAGCAACAACGGTTTTAATACATATATTGTAATTAACAACAAAAAAAATGGTACACAGTTTAAATCAGGAAAACTAACGGCTAAGACAGAACATATCAACAGTAACAGTAGCAAAGCGGTAATGGTTACGGTAGCAAAGCGGAAGCAATTACGGTAGCAAAGCGGAAGCAATTACGGTAGCAAAGCGGTACAAATTACGGTAGCAAAGCGGTACAAATACGGTAGCAAAGCGGTACAAATACGGTAGTCTTTACGATACCTGTGATACAGAGAACTGTATGTCAGCTCGGTACTATTGCAGTAGCAATAGAGAAAGAAATTACATATTTTGGCACTATGGGTTCAAACCCCGGTATTAAATCAGTTTAAAAGTCACGGTGCTCTTTCTCCGGATAATTGGATTTTGAAAGGATGGGAAATACCGCCTCAGGACAGTCGCAGCGACGGTACGTCCGTAGGAAAGGTTACTTGCGTCAGGACAGTCGCAGCCGCAAGGGAAAAAAAGAAAGGAACAGAAAACACCGCCTCAGGACAGTCGCAGCGACGGCGTTTCTGCAGGGATGGGTTACTTGCGTCAGGTCAGTCGCAGCCGCAAGGGGAAAGAAAGGGACAGAAAACACCGCCTCAGGACAGTCGCAGCGACGGCGTTTCTGCAGGGTAAAGGTGTAATATAGAGTAAGAGGTTTACGGTTGAGAAAGAGAACGGACATACAAAATGTGAACGGTAAAATCAGAGTGCCAAAATACAATAATTC